>JARYHS010015714.1:0-11000 GCA_031002005.1 Vandiemenella viatica
TCCTGCCTTCATCCGTGGTAAGTGATGGTTTCTTTTCTTATCATATCTGATTTTCAGTGCTTAACAGCAGTTTCATCATCACAATTATCCAGATATTGTAACTAGGTTGAAATGTAGCCAGAACCAACGTGAAAACTGACATTCCAGGCATCAAACTCATCCCATTCTTGGAACTGTGTGGGTTAGTAAACGTTTAGTTTAGTACCAGAAACGTTGGTACCAAATTAATGCAGCTTGGTACACATGAATCTTTTTGGACGAATAAAAATAGTATAGTAATAAGTCAACCCCAACACACCTCTTCCTGGGTAGTGTGCAGCTGAATCTATGTTCGCTTTAATTCTGGGAATGGCTGTTGTGAATAGTGATGATCTGATACAAGTAAATACTCGATACTTTGTTTCGATACCAAGTAATTTTTATATTCGAATTAATTCATTCGATACTTACTCGGTATCGGAAGAAAAGTACTTGTATCAAATCGAAAGTATCGAAACGCACCCGGTGTTAATTCTAGATGCATCTTCCTCCTGTGCCACTCACTCGCGCCTGCGAAATTAATTTCCCACCGACGTCAAGTTGGTAGTATTGGAAATCAAAAAAAAAAATCAGTCTTAGAATAGGCAATCTAATCTCAAGGAGTTTGTTTTATGTCCCCATTTCATTGTAATAAAGTTGTACTTAGCGCGCATTTTGCTATACCTGGCTCCCGCGCAGCCCCACACAAAAGCTAAAAGATATGGTTCATAAGAAATTAAGTAGTCCACGTGAATCGGAAGAAGAAGCTGCTTCAGCTAGCACTTCACAGGAATATCACTTCTGAAATCATCACAAAGAAAAAGAAAAAACTCGGTAGTCTCTCTCCACTTGTCAAACAGTGTAATGTCTCTAAAAAGTAATCAATTTACAGAATGAAAAGAAATGAAATTTATATTTGTTTGTCTGTATAAATACGCACAACAGTATCTTATTGTTGTAGCAACGTCAGTATTGAGTGAATGTTTGTTTTCTAATGCGGCTGAAACAATGACAGATAAAAGAAACAAGTTGTCCCCAAAATATTTGGAACAATTGTTTTGTGGGAAACCTTCCAAAAGCAGACTTTTATTGTATAAAAGTGTTAAAACTATAATAAATAAATATTTGAAGATAAGACAAAACCCTCAAAGTTTGCTTGCAATGTGAGCTTTATTATAATTTTAATAAATAAATAAAAATGCTTACTGAGTGTTTGATTTTATTACACTAGACAAATAAAATAAATAATTTAGCAACATATCACATATATATTTATATTTCGACATTAATTTACAAAAGTGTCGATATGAGTAAGTATCGATACTTTTGCAGTACTCATATGAGTAAGTATCATAAGACAATTTGAGTACTACTCATCTGAGTAGGTATCAATACTTCAATGGTATCGAAACATCACTAGTTGCGAATTTAATGAAACTTGGTGCACATTTCTCAATGGGTGAATAGAAACAGTATACGGGAAAATCAACCCCAACTATACTGGACAACACCAGGCACTATCGTAATTCATTATAAAATAGCCTCCGATTGAAGAATCTAGAATAAGAAGAGCGAAAAAAGTAAGCTGTCATGTTCTGTATAAACTGTATGTAGATATATTTATGACACCAATATTTCATTTTGTAAAACTGTTTTGTGATGTATCAATTATAGAGCTAACTCAAGTAACCATTCTCTTAGGGATTCCTGCTGATTTGGATCATTGCACAACAAATATTTGGTCAAAGCTATACTCAAAACTCGAAGCACATAAATGGTGAAAGTAGAATCTGAACCACTTTTTACGAGTAGTCAGTGTTATGGGCTTCTTACAAAATAAAAACTTACTTACTAAATATTTGTAGTTCATATCCCAATAACAGTCTTTCCATAGTCAATTCAGGAAGCTCAGCATGGTGTGTATGGCTTTCGAACTGCAGAAGAGCGTTTGGAACAAGTATCTGGTGAAAAGGCGAGTGTGGATCAAGAAAAGGGAAGAACATTGGAGGAAATGTCTTCAATTGTTGTACAGCTGAGTCAGCGTATTGGTAGTAGAAAGGCTATGCTGGCCCCAATCATCAAGGGTAATATTATTGGAAGTCTTTACTGTTATTTTTTGCTGCACAATATCACATAATATGGAAATAAAGTTATATCAACAATGCTGTAAGTGTTATTGGTAGTGCACATTTGTAAGTCACTGTTTTGAAGCCTCGTCAAAATCTTGAAGACTTCATATACATGAATTTCTTGTAATGGCTATGTTTCTTTGCCTGTTAGTTCAATTAATTTGTCAGTTGAGGCACTGAACACTTTTGTAATTTCAATTAGTTGTTTCACTTTCTGCACCTAACATACTGGACTTAATTATGTCTAATTGCTCTCAGTTAAATTCTTATGAATATTGCCAGTTCATAGTAATATTTTTAATTTATTAGTAACTTGCACTAAATGAACAATAAGGTTTTAAATATATTTACCATTAAATACATGTGGCAGAAATATTTATTTAAATTCCAAAACTTTCTTTACAATACATTTTGCAATGAGTATAGGTCTATTTTACAAAAGAACCAATTGCAATCATGGTTCCACTCTACAATAGAGTCAGTCTTACTGCAGATAGATTGTAATTCCCTAGACATTATGTTGAAAATGATCATGATGCTATTCATAGGGAGGAGGTATGAGGGTTGTGACACTGAGTCTACAAAGTGTTTAAGAACTGTGACATCAGAATCCAGTGCTTAATTTCATTCAAATATTGCATTAATGTTCATAATTAAAATCACATTGTAAGCATTGGTTAATCATTGGTTTACATTTTGTAAACAGTGGTCGTTGGTAGCGTTTGAACAGTCAGCAAGTGCAGTAGCGTATTTCGTTGTTGTTTTTAAATCTGTAGTGGTGTGGGTATTTGAATAGTGTAATCTCTAAGTGTTTATATTTTGTAAACAGTGGTCGTTAGTAGCGTTTGAACAGTCGCCGAGTGCAGTAGCGTATTTTGTTGTTGTATTTTATCTGTAGTGGTGTGGGTATTTGAATAGTGTAATCTCTGAGTGTTTACATTTTGTAAACAGTGGTCGTTAGTAGCGTTTGAACAGTCAGCGAGTGCAGTAGCATATTTTGTTGTTGTTTTTATATCTGTAGTGGTGTGGGTATTTGAATAGTGTAATCTCTGAGTGTTTACATTTTGTAAACAGTGGTCGTTAGTAGCGTTTGAACAGTCAGCGAGTGCAGTAGCGTATTTTGTTGTTGTTTTTATATCTGTAGTGGTGTGGGTATTTGAATAGTGTAATATCTGAGTGTTTACATTTTGTAGACAGTACTAGTAAGTAGCGTTTGAACAGTTGCCGGTGCAGTAGCATATTTTATTGTTATATTTTATCTGTAGTGGTGTGGGGATTTGATTAGTGCAATCTCCGAATGTATATATTTTGTAGGAAGTACAGGTTATTTCGAGTTTCTGTTCCCTTTTTCTGTACTTTTTTTGTTTCCTTTCTTTTTGCATTTTTCAAAAGCAGTATGTCTAGGGACTGTGATTGCTGTGTGCAGACGCGAGCTGAGGTGGCTGATCTGCGCGCTCAGCTTGCAGCTGTGTTAGCGAAAGTTACGCAGCTGGAAGCTGCCGTAAAAGGCTGCAGCAGATGTGATGTTGGGGAAACTGATATAGCCAAGCCTATCACAGATTCTCCCATATCGACTGTCGTACCTGCAACCCAGGCTGAAGTGTTGGATGCTGTGCCGCAGTCGCCTGTTGGTGACTGGCGTATGGCTTCTAGACTTCGAAGCCGCACACAGGGGCAGTCGAACAGGCTTAAAGGCCAAGACGCTAAACTTGTTCGTCTGTCCAACCGGTTTGATGTATTGTCGGAGGCTGACTCAGTCCCACAATTGTCATCCTGCGAGTTGACGGCCCCCCAGCCCGCCAGGTCTGAGCAAACGCAGAAGGGCATTCTGGTAGTTGGGAGCTCTAATGTTAGGCGGTTATTAGAGCCCCTTAGGGAAATGGCGGATTCCTCGGGGAAGAAATCCAACGTCCATTCAGTGTGTATTCCGGGTGGCCTGATCCGAGATGTGGAACAGGCCATCCCGGATGCCATAGAGGGGACGGGGTGTAGCCAACTACAGATTGTGGCTCATGTCGGCACCAATGATGCCTGTCGCCTTGGGTCGGAGGTTATCCTCTCTTCCTTCCGGCGGCTGGCTGAAAGGGTGAACTCTGTGGCCAGTGACCGCAAGATATCGGCAGAGCTAACCATCTGTAGCATCGTAGGCAGAGTTGATTGTGGACCTCTGGTTCAGAGCCGTATTGAGGGGCTGAACCAGAGACTACGACGTTTCTGTGATGACATTGGCTGCAGATTTCTCGATCTTCGCCATAGGGTCGAGTCTTGTAGGGTTCCCCTTAATAGGTCAGGTGTGCACTACACACGTGAATTGGCTACACGGTTGGCAGGGGCCGTGTGGAATGCACTGGGTGGTTTTTTAGGCTGAGGGAGGAAGACCCGAAACACGAAATTCAGTTACGGGCAACCCAATCAGATACAACACCGTAATGTAGGAGCAACGTAAAAGAATCTCGTCAGTTAAAAGTTCTCGTAATTAACTGTAGAAGCGTTTGTAACAAACAACCGGAACTTGAAAGCGTTATTTGTAGTACAGAAGCGGATATCGTTATCGGTACAGAAAGTTGGTTGAAACCGGAAATAAGTTCCGCCGAAACTTTTAAAGATAGCATGAACGTTTTTCGTAAAGACTGATTACATTCTCAAGGAGGTGGGGTATTTATAGCTGTGAGTAAATTTCTCCCATGTAATAAAATAGACGTCGATACGAACTGTGAAATCATATGGATTAAACTCAACGTTGCTGGGTCAAAACTCATCATAGGTGCCTTCTACCGTCCACCTGATTCGGATATAGCTATCGTCGAGGAGTTAAGAAATAATGTAAATAGTATAGCCAGCCGTTTTAAAGATCATGCTATGATTCTAGGAGGCGACTTCAATCTGCCTTATATTGACTGGCGTAATTACGTTCACATCACAGGTGGCAGGGATAAGGCAGCTTCTGAAGTAATTCTCGATTTGTTGTCAGATAATCATCTCGAGCAGCTAGTTAATGAACCTATGCGGTGTCATAACGGTAGCGAAAACATTTTAGACTTGCTGGTTACCAACAGGCCAGAATTATTCACCGACATTTCAACGACCACAGGAATAAGCGATCACAAAGCGGTAATTGCGACTATCAAATTAATGACCGAGCGAAAAAGGAAAAAAGGGCGGATTGTATACAGATTCAGTAAGGCCTCAAAGGAGTGTTTTTGAACCTACCTGAGGAATAAATACCATAACTTCAAGTCAACAAAGGACACCTTTGTAGAGATGTGGCATCGTTTTATACATATAGTCAGGGAAGGTATGGAAATACATATACCAAAGCGGACAATAAAGGGAGAGGATGATCCACCGTGGTACACATGCGAAGTCAATAGATTACTCAAAAAACAAAGGAAAATACACGCACGCTCAAGAAGAAAGGGGCGTCGCAGCGATTTAGAAACCATAGCTGATTTAAGAGGACGTATTAAGAATGTAATGCGCGAGGCCTTTAACGATTTTCACTCCAACTCTCTCTCTAAGAGTCTCACAGAAAACCCAAAGAAATTTTGGTCGTATGTACGAAAAGTTAATTGTACCAACAGCAATATTCCAGCACCTATTCGTGAAGGTTCCGAGGTTAATGAAAGCCGCGATAAAGCTAACGTACTAAATACTGTATTCAAAAATTCATTTACAAATGAACATAAGGATAGTATTCCCGTTTTCCCACGCCGTGGCGAGTCGGTGATGGAATCATTACGAATAGATACTGCAGGTATCGTTAAGCAATTAGAGCTCCTGAAGTGGGGGAAAGCACCGGGCCCAGATGGAATTCCAGTAAGAGTATTTTCAGAGTATGCTGCAGAAATCGGGCCATTTCTGTCTGCTATATTCAGTAAATCATTAGAAGAGCAAAAAGTACCTTCAGACTGGAAAATCGCGCAAGTAACTCCGATTTTCAAAAAAGGTGATCGAAGTGATCCTGGGAACTATCGTCCCATATCTATAACATCTGTTTGTAGTAGAGTTATGGAGCATATTATATGCTCGAACATTATGAATTTTCTAGATTATAATAATTTGCTTACAACAAATCAACATGGATTTCGGAAGAAAAGATCATGTGAAACACAGCTGGCCCTATTTACACACGACGTAATGAAAGTTATCGATACAGGTTCACAAGTAGATGCAATTTTTTAGATTTCCAGAAAGCCTTTGACTCTGTGCCACACAACCGCCTTTTAGCGAAGCTTCGAGCGTACGGTATATCGGATCAGCTTTGTGAATGGATAAAGGATTTTCTAACTGGTCGGTCGCAGTATGTTGTCGTTGAAGGAGAAAGTTCTTCTAATCTAGATGTTACATCGGGTGTACCTCAAGGAAGTGTAATAGGACCACTTCTTTTCTTAATTTTTATAAACGATCTCGGAGACAAAGTGAAAAGCCTTTTTAGATTGTTTGCTGATGATGCGGTTATTTATAGGGAAGTAAGAAATTTGGCCGATTGCTTAGAAATTCAGCGCGATCCGGATGTTATTTTGGCTTGGTGCGCTGAGTGGCAACTTACTCTAAACTGTAAAAAGTGCAAGACAATGAGCATAACTAACAAAAAGAATCCGATTGTTCAGAAATACGAGTTAAACAATACAGTTATTGATATGGTCGATTCTATTATATATTTGGGAGTAACAGTACAAAGGAACATGAAATGGGACATACACATTAATTCTTTAGTAGGTAGAGCAAATTCTAGGCTGCGATTCATAGGTAGAATCTTGAAAAATTGTAATGAACAAACAAAGGAGATAGCGTACAAATCTCTTGTGCGTCCACATTTGGATTATTGTTGTGCCATTTGGGACCCGTTTCGTAAGGGATTGATCGAAAGTATAGAGAAAGTACAGAGAAGAGCCGCTCGATTCGTGACCGCTTGCTACAGTCCTTATGAAAGCGTCACAGAACTGATTAGTAGATTAGGTTGGGAGTCTCTGGTAGATAGACGACACACGTTTCGTTTAAACTTATTGGAAAACATGCATACTCCAACTTTCACTCATGAGTGTACCGGTAGTGAAATACTTCTTCCACCAACCTATTTGAGTCGGAATGACAGGAAAGATAAAATTAGAGAAATAAGGTGCCGGACTGATTCTTATATGAATTCTTTTTTCCCTCGTACCATTAGGGATTGGAATGCACAGCAAAGAGATTAGCTTTGGTGCTGAGCACCCTCTGCCACCCACAATTTTGTGAATTGCAGAGTATATATGTAGATGTAGATGTAGATCAAGCCAGTGTTTCTTTTTTTTAATTTTCTCACTTATCCTTAAAAAAGACCTAAACATGTTTTGAAATAAAACACCAGAAACTTTAATGAAATTAACAAGATGTACCTGAAGACAAGTTCTCCCATTTTTTTTTAACTATCTTATAGTGGCTCTTTTGCCCACCCTGTTATGGCACTGTGATGGTGTCTGGTACTGACACAAGTTTAGCCGACTTGAATCCTGGTGGTGGAAGAAATTTTTCTCATCAGGGCTTGGTTGGTAGGTTAGGAGAGTTGGTGAAGCATAGTTTCTAATCACCAGACTGTACACAAAAGTCCTGTGTTAAATCCCAAACCTCTCTGCAGTTCATATGGGGCAAGGGCATGCGACACTGTTGATAGTGATTCGTCCATCCGATTAAGTTTGGTGACACTTTGGTCTCTTTTGGAAGAGTCAGCACAGGTTTCACACTCTCCTTCTATCATCTCTCATCCACAACACAAAGAACACTAGTCTGTACAGTCACACTATCACAGTCTTTCCCACTTACAACAATATTTACAAACATTATCACACTGGGGAAGGCATTGGGAAACCACCCCACTTCATCTTCCTAGACTTTGCCAGGGAGGGGATAACATCCCCCAGGGTAACCACCTACTCCTGGACATGGGCTATGTCTTCATAGAAGAAGAAGAAGAAGAATGTTTGTATCAGTCATGAGTCGTCCATACAGATCTATACATGGATGCCAAATAGGTGGTGGTAGGAATGGAAGGATTGATACAGTGATGATGCAATTTTTTGTGTTCTCTTTCATTTTTTCCACTTATTCAGAATATGAGTTTGGAATTTAAGCTTATTTCCTAAGAGTCTTAAAGTTTATACCCAGGTAACTGGCTGAAAACTGTTCCTGTGTTTTGGTAAGGATTTGTTGTTATTTCTCTAAATTAAATACTTCTCATAAGCTGAGCTATGAATTAATTTTTCACATGGGAGAGTATAAATGAAAAGTATATGGTTGCACTACCAGAATTAAGTCACAATGACCATTTTAACCAACAGTTAAAAGGATGGGTGTGAAAGATTTCATGATGTAGTTTGTATCTTGTTTCTTTTACTTTCTTTTGTAACAGTTCATTAAATCTGACAAATTTTAAGGCTCTAAGAGAGGAAGAAAGGATAGTACTTAAGTGAAGCTAAATATTGTAACAACTTTAAATGCCAAGCTTGGTATAAAAAGACAATAACAAAGCATTAAAGTAATTGCAAAATTAATATGGAATTAAGCAACAATATACATTCTTACAGAAATCTAATGCTCCGTGCTCATTAATTGGTAACAAGCTTAGCTGGTAAAAATGCCAATATAATTGTTAATATCTTAGTTGTCTCTCTTCCTTTTAAATTTCTGTAACTACATTCCTTGTGCCAGGTCCTAAGCCGGTACTGGTGTTGAGGTAATATAGCTAGTCCTGAAGTTTGACCATTAGCGTGGCCTATGGATAGATTTTCATTCGGTCTTGCGGTCGCCATCAAGTTAGTAACCTCAGCATCAGAAGGTAGTATTGAAATAATGTTCATAGTAGACTTTCAAATAAATTTCAAAACACTATATTCTTCAAAAATTCCTCAAGTACAATGACCAATCTAAAATATCGGTACTTCCTTTCCAAATTTAATTTGATTACAGATTTGAATAGTGAAACAAATTACAGTTAACTCCCAAAAACCCCTAACTGATGAAAAGTGAGCTAAACCGAGAGAAAGTCTAGTCTACAGCACTACTTCTTGAAAATGCTAAGATGTCTGCCTATTCATGCCACTTCCACCTAACTCATTTTCCTATTTCGCACCTAATCTTGTAATCAGCCACAACCGCTCTCCTCGAAGGCTTTCTAAAGGCTGACTGACAGCTGTTCACAGGTTCCTACTTATAGGGGCCACGCTGATGACATATGAAATCCATGGATTTTTTCCTCTCATGAAGCCTTATTTCTCTTCAGATCTGCCCGAAATTTTTATACGACTTCACACAATGTGTAAATGTCAAAATTAACCCTTATAAAAAAAATTCTATCTTTAATAAGTTAGCCTTAACAAATTATTAAAATGGTGCTACTTAAAATTTACTCTCATCTTCACAGTATGTAAGTTACGGTGCTGAAGCTTGTTTTGAAATGATTTGCTAATTCTTTCCTATCTTTTAGTATACTTGTTTATTATTTTCTATCTTAGTGTAAATTATGATACAAAACTTCAAAAATCTATATCTCTAAAGTACTGAAGCTACAAAGCTGAAATATGTTTCAAACGATTCTACATCAAATTTTCTATAAGATAGTGAGATTATCCAATTGCTATAATTGTTCTAAAATTTCCTACATATTATTCTGAAACTTCCTCTTAATTCCTTGTAAATTTATCGTGCCGGCTTTTGCACTGCCGGAATTCATTACGTCGTAATTTCCATAAATTTAACTTTTTTCCATTCTGGCCAAAATATTGCATGGATTTTTTATAAAAACTTGTGGGTTGTACTTTAAAATATTCTACTTTCTCGTAAATGTACTCCCCCTCTGTATTTAGCCAGAATATACTATGTAAACACAAATCTTTTTTTCTCCCAAAACCATAAAACCCTACAAAAACATTACTTAACCTTTACCTATCAATTTCAAATTTTCATATAATGTGCTTCAAAATTCAACACATCTTTTAAGCTATAAATCCTCTTCGTATCTTAAAAACTAAGAGCTCAGGAATTATTTAACTATTTCTTTCGATTATTACGCCATGAGGTTAATTCAAACTTCAAAATCAATTACATCGTCAATACAATTTTATACCTATGAAGTGTCCTACTTTGTTTTAATCCTTATGACTTACTGTACTTCTGAAAATGAATGTAGTATTTTATATTAAAAATTAGGAAAAATTCTATATAGCAGCAATGTTTACAAACATTTTAATTGAATTTCACTGTTTACTTCTCCTTAACCCTTGCAAGCTGTAAGAAAATGATTCTACATTTAGTTTGCTGTTCTGTTGTAGTTAGCTCGACACTCTTTAAACACATTTTGGTGATGTATTGATAAATTTTAGGTTATATTACACTTGCTTAAATGTCTATCATTCCATGCTCTGACTAAATTTTATTTTGTTTCTGACAAATTCTTGCTAAGCACTCCCTTTCCAGAGGATTATAAGGCTGTATTTTACCTACAGAATATTTTACCAAGAACAAAGCAATTTAATGTAATTTTTATAGGTTTAGATTTACTTTGGATCTTTTCTGTTGCGTGTCCTAATTTCCTTCTTCATCGTCTTGCTGTTGATGATTTCTGATTAATACACATTTACTCCTTTATGTTTGGAATTATTTATTGATCAAATGGAAAAAGAGCAAACCAGAAGTACTCAGCACAAAGAGGTTAGTTTGTTTACATACCAATCCTTACCACTACATATATTTGTTGATGTGTAATATTATAAGGACTCGCAGTCCTATAGGCTACTGGGTTTTCACACTGACCCTGTATTTGGAACCAGTACTAAATGAAGTTCTAAAGCTATATGTGCCCACTTGTAATGGACTTGATAT
>JARYHS010015715.1:0-61400 GCA_031002005.1 Vandiemenella viatica
ATCTTGACTAGCGTACACGAGATTCTATGAGACTTTTGAGCCAACTTATAAAATGTCAAAACATAGGTTTGTGCAAATTTTCAACTTGTTATCTTTCATTCCGAGATTTGCCCCTTTTTTCACCTTATTTGACTGGATTATTGCAAAAATACCACGAATCGTACTTTTAACTCCATTTAATATTGTTTATATCAGACAGTGTAATATCGTCAAACCTGACATATTACACAGCATAACTAAATATCTGGCAAGTCTTTACGATTGATGGAATTCATAGTCATCCGCGCAATATCTCAAACTCAAAATGCGATGACTTCAGTTTTCAAAGAATATATGAAATTTGATTTAACTTGTAGATATACTGTATTACTATTTCAGTAACTGAGTGCAATAGGTGTCTCTTTGTGTTACTTGAAACCTACATTCGAACAGCTTTTGGAGAATCACTACACTTTTAAGTGTTTTTGTTTGCTATTTTTCATATAATCGCTGCAAATTTTAGTAAACTAATTGAAGAAAATATGAATGCTTACTTTATTCAATTTAATTTGTAAACATCTGTTTCTATTTAGATTCTAAGGCCACCTCAAAGGGAGATAGACATCGTCTCTGCGAGATTCAGAGAAGGAGATATCATATACAATCACCCCACAATACCCGGACTCGAAGGTATGAACCAAATCACTCTAATCTTTTAACTTGACTTTACAGTTATATGATCTGGTAATATTCACAGTAGCCACTCATGAGACTGTTAGTGGACGTCCATTAATTAATTACGTGAGGTGAAATGGAGGAAGGGGGGGGGGGGGGTCCGGCAAAATCTCACCAAGAGTGGGGGTGGGGAAATTGACGGAAATCTCACATCCTTTTAATTTCTTGAAGAACGGGGGGGGGGGGGGGGTGTACAACCTCCTTAGGAAGCTGGAGAGCTAAAAAAAAGTCTAAAAAAAAATCCATGAGGTCGGTCAAAGGGAGGAAGCCCCCTCAAGATCTCACGTAAACATGGGGAGGGGGGGGGGGGCTACCACATGCCACCAAATCTAACCACGGGTGGGAGGGGGGGGGGGGGCGAGGGGTTAAGAATTCCGGAAAAAACACCTCACGTAATTAATGCACGCCCCCTTAAAAGGCACAGAGTCATATTCTAATAGTTTTTTTATGTTTTGTTTATGGCTTTACGCCTCTTCGATACAACTACTTTTCAATCATTCTAGGAAAAAAAAACAGGCGATGATATAGATTCTGTGAAATTGATACAGACAATAAGAAAGGCCTGCCATTTAGAACCTGAAAATCAATGAGTATGGATGGATACAAATACAAGAAAAAGGATGGCTGCTGTTCATGTGGAAACTAACTACTGTGATAAAAAACAATATATACGGACAAGAACCGAAAACATTGAGCAGAGTCTTCTAGTAGTTAGTCTCTCCCTGCGTTTTCAGCCTAGGAAGGGAGATTATTTCCGTCTGTATTTTTATAGCACATTACAACAAAGGTGATCTGAAATTCTCTGCCACGAGATTTTATCGGAAACAAAGAAACTTGAAATTTCACTAAACCTGAGTGTCCACTAAACTACAAGCAAACCTAACTTTCTTCTTTGTTTATCTTTGTAACAGGTTTTTAAGTAATTGACTGCTTATGAGTTGTTGGTAATATAATTGATATTGCTAATAGGTGTGTGTACTGTTCCACATAACTAGCAACTAACATACAGGGGCGGCCCTAGGGCGGTGCGAGCGGTGCGACCGCACCGGGCGCCGTCATTTGGGGGGCGCCTAAAATGCAGAGGTAGATCATCTGCGCAAAAAATAATTTCTATAGTAACCCATCTAGCATATTATTTTAACACACTTATCACAAACGCAAGAGCGTCGTATTTCGTCATAGAATCCATTCAACTGGAATTGTGACTCGAGTAAGCTCGACTTATTCGAATCAAGAAAATTACAGCTCGCACCTGTTTGGGCTAGTCTTGGAGTTCGTGGAGCGAGATTCAACCTACTTATCTATTTTTACCATTTCTAGATTGCAAGTGATTGCAATTAACGTTGGCATAGTAAATTTTTACAAAGCATAATGCTTTTACAGACAAGCCAGGACATATGCTACCAAGAACAACAAAAATGACAAAAACATATTTTAAAATTTAAAAAAAAAAACAAAAAACTATCTGACACACAATACTTAAAAAGAAAACAAGACCAAGACAAAACTGAGAAAACTTCAAAATTGCTTGCAATTTTTTTTTTAGACTTGAGAAGTCATCTGACTCGTCGTCACCAGAACTAGTTAGTTCTACAAGCGGCGAAAGAAAAATTATTTAACAAAAGTTCTTCAGACGAGGCTCATGATGATAAAGAGCAGCATGTACGAGAAGATTTAGCTATGGCTGGAATGTCGTCTACAGTTCAAAATATTACAGAATGAGGTATACCAGACATACCACCACCGTCACCTTTGAGATATTTCAAAATGGTCGCAACCAGAGATGAAATAATTATTCAAGCAACAAAAAAATCCCAGAAAAAATTATAGACGCCATTTTTCAAATATGTATTTTCAAAGAGTAATGCCAAATGGAGAAATATAAAAGAAGATAGCTTGTTTACTCTAAATCTGCAGACAAAGTATATTTTTACTGAAGTTTATTCAACAGAAGGTCTCACTCTTATTAGGGAAATGAAGGATTTGATGACTGGAGCTACTGATCACAGCGTCTCAAAACCCACGAAACTTCCTCAAATCACCAGCACATTGGACAGAAGCGTTGATTCGATTTAAGTTAATTTCTTGTTCAGAGGAAGCTTTGGATCTGAAACACTAAATACATCTAATAATGGTAACTTCCTAGGTATATTGCAACTGTTTGGAAATTAGACACTGTAATGACGGAGCATCTCTGGCTTGTTGCTAATAAAGAGTCTAATGTCGGTTATTTTAGCAAATGTATTCAAAACAAATTAAGTGCGTCGTAAAATATTTTTTCATCACACTGAATTGAACTCCTGATGTAATTACTTTTGTTGACACCAATGAAGACAAAGTCCAAGTGTGTTGTTGTTTCGTTGCTTACAAGGCGGCAGTGACTCTTAGGGACCTGGAAACTGAACTCACTGGCCTGTTAATCGATGATACACTGTACAAGTTATATTTGGATATCAACGATTCTTGAGTCCAAAGATATGACAATGGATCCAATATAATGGGAGAAAACAAAGGTGTCTAAAGCAGAATTCTGAACCTATATCTCCGAACATTTTTTAATAGCTGTCATTAAATTTGGTAATAGCAAGTGCCGCCAAAACATCAGTTAAATCCGTTCACTTGTCCAGATTTCTTTAAAGAATATTTGTTATATTCTTCAGATCAACAAAGCGATGGGAACACTTAGGACTATCGCCAAAAAAATTGCGAAACTATTTTGGAGAATAGAGTTTCTAGCCTAGCTGTAATTTGTTATCACTACTCTTCAGCTCTTGACGCCCTTCTGGAAACGATTTATTCGGATGCAGCAACAGAAGCCTTGTCCTTGGGCCAGATCACAGAATGATGACTTGTTATAAAACTTTTTTTCAGTAAAAAATTTAAGCAACATTATGTTATGTAGGCTGAAAGTAGATTTATGAAAAGCTTCATAATTGCTAGAAAACAGTTTAGAATTTGAGAACGAGTAAAGGGGTTATTCGAATACTCTGATAACAGCTACACAAATTGCTTCTCAGATTTGGACATATCCTATTATTAAACCAGTCAGATCTCGAAGAAAGTAGAGATGTTTTGAATACTAGACCATAGATGAGATAGCAACAGATCCAGAAGACTTGTTTACAATCAACGTGTTTTAGCATATGATCGACACAATTGAAAATGAGTTGGTCCCTCAATTTACACAACTATCCAAATTTAATGATACAGTGTCGTTCTTACATATTATCAAAACAATTCCTGAAAAGTCCGAATTGGAATAATCCTGTATAGATTTAGAAACAAGTTTAACTGATAGAGAAAAATGTGACATATCTGATTTTTAATTGGTTGAGGGATTTTTTAACTGAAACTGTTGTTGATGAGGCTTGAATCAGCAGATGGTTGGCAGGATATATTTCAGAATGTGTGGGCAATACTTCGAATTTTGCCAAACACGCTTGTAACTGTCGCTAAAGGAGAACAAAGTTTCAGTAAATTAAAACCTATCAAAACTTATTTACGGTAAATTTAGAATCTAGATAGACTGTCAGATCTTGCAATTTTATCTATAGAAAATAATATTGCCCAAGGATAAAAGCGAGGAAAATGGCAATCTAGGCCTTTTAGTTACGATATTACTTCATCAATTTTTTTTATGTAAAAACGAAGTAAATTTGATGTATACGTGATGTGAGCATTTTGTTGGCCCTAGTGGCTTAAATAAAACTTTTCAGACATATAGCATTCCTTTTTACTGCTGTTGTTTCCTATTCATGCCACTGCTGTCCTATACTAATCTTTCTGAGGTTCGAGTTATTACTAATAAATAAATACTATCTTCTGCCCACGGCTTTGATCGAGTTGAATTCATAACGCATTCATAAAGGTATTCGTATTTGAATCCCACAGGAACTACATTTTCGATCGGGATAAAAGTAGATAGCTAATACATTATTCCAAATTTTATTTTAAGCCTTTCAGCCGTTTCGACGTGAAACGGTAAAAACATCCAAGCAAACAAACTGTTACAATTATAATATTAGTAGGATGTAAAATATTTATGTTATCTTCAGTCTGTCTGTAAGGACACCATAATCATGAATAAACGATTGCACATTTGGGGCGCCATAATGAGATCTTGCACCACCTAAAAAAATTGCTAGGGCCGCCTCTGCTAACATAATATAATATGTAGTTACAAATTACAGTGAAACGTATCATGGTAACTGGTTGGTAAGAAAATAACTGGTTATTAGATGCTGGTAACAAGTGTATACACTGTTCCACATAATAAGTATTTATTAACTCGGGATTGTATTTGTAGATTACAGGAGATATTGGTTATACTAGGGTTGTTGCTAACTTGTTGTCAATATATAATAATATTATCAATTATATAGCAATATTGATATTACTAATAAGTGTATGTACTGTTCCACATCCCCGAGATTATTCTCACATGGGATCAAAGTGAACATATCTATCTATCTATCTATCTTAAAGCTTTACGCCTTGTCGACGTCGAATATGCTGGAAGGAACGGGAAGAAATTCGGCCATGGCCTAATGAAGGAATGATCTTGTCATTCGCCTGGAGTGATTTCGGGAAACCATAGGAAAACCCTAATCTGAATGAACGGACGGGGATTCGAATCTGTGTGCTACCGAATGCGAAGTCAGAGCGTTACTACTCATCCAACGCGCGCCGTATTTATTTATTGTTACAACGTAGAATTACTCGCATCGCGATAACTTTTCAGACCATCTTGGCAGATAGGAAAAGGTTTCCGTATCGGCAAATAGGTTTGACTGAAACAGTCTGATGGAATAACGGAGCAAAGAATTGATTAAGAGGAATACGATTTATTATATTTTTGCTGGAATAAGTCAAACCACATGTTTAACTAACTCACATAGGACGATAAAACTATGAGGATAGATAAATTGCAAGTAGCACAAATGTGGACTGATTTTTCCATGGAATTTTCGGACTCGAATGAAGAATTGTATCATCATTACGGAAGTACACACAGAAATTTGTTCTGCAACTGTAGATGTTCTCGGAACGCAAATATTGTATCGATGTTTTTAAGGAAAAACAAATTGCTGCTGGCTGTTAACCGCAGATACTACAGTATTAACATTCAATATTACGTTATTCTGTTATATATAGTTCTAAGGTCAGTGTCTGAAAACATCCCAGAGTTCGCCTTGATAACTATGGAAAACTGTCCAAAAACCGTAATCAATGTTTCTAGGAAATATGAGATAACTTTCACTCTTGCTAGTCTTACCTCCCTATGTATATTGCAGAGGTAAGCAGTAACAAAAAATTTAAGATAACATTTTTTTATTAATTGTCTCGGTGATTGTTTAGGAAGATTATGGGTTCTACTAATGACCCATCCACAAAAATCGAAATTTGGCTTGTTGAACTTAGAATATTTATCGATTTTTCCAGTCTCAGGCCAACTACGAAATAAGAATACAATAAATACGTTTCATGTTCCCGGCTTTCAATTTAAGAAAATTATCTATAATATTTATGACGAGCAGGTACTACTATTCGACGACACTCGGATTATTCAAACTGAAAACCTATAAGAGATTTTTTCATGAAGGAATGGAATATTTTTAGGTGCATTAGGTGCCCTATATAAAATTTTCTCGGGCCTCCTACCAGGAGATAGAGTCAATTTCATGCGAAGTTTCAAAGTCCCTCTCCGACTGCATCTTGCGACATTTTGATGCAACTTTTCTACTTCTGGTAGATGAAGTCGTAGAGTGACTTCGAAACGTCATCCAATTGGCTTGCTTTCCGGGTGGGAGCAATGTGAAAGTGTTTTACATAATTTATCATGTTTAGGGGTGATGAAATGTAACTTCTGATACAAATTGTTCCAGTGCATTAATTATTTATACATAATATAGCAGTATCAAAGTCATCAGAAAGTACAAATTGGCTAAATCTAACAAGTAAGACAAGTTACAAACCCGGTATTCTAATCTGTTTTGTTAACACTGGATTTATCATGTTGCAAAGTTTTTACACAGACAAAAAAAAAAAAAAATAGGTATCAAGTTCAGTCAACTTGTCACTTATATGCAGATATAGTACACCTTCCTTTGAATCAATGTATTACATACTCATCAAACTCTTAAAATGACCACCATATGCCATTGGACGTATTGAAGTGTACTGGCGTGTTGTTTGCAGGGTTCATACCATGGCTGCCCAAACATCGGTACACCGTGGCGGCTACGGAGGCGCTGTCGGAATTGGAGCGACTTAAGCTCAGGGAGAGAGAGGCACTGCTCCAGCCATATCGACTGGGCAAAGCCGAACGAGGGGTAAGTAGTCATCAAGAGCGCTGGAGTGCGTTCTTGACTGTAAACGGTTCTTTTTGGAAATAGGAATATACAAGGCTGCTATTTGCGTATAAAAACGAATGAATAATTGCTTCCGCCTGGGATTCATTACTAAACGACTATGCACTTTGCTTGAGAGTTGTTCTGCGACTGTTATCTGCATGATATGCAGCTGATTCGGCAAACAATTATCGAAATGACTCCATGTACAACTAACTCTACTATCAACGTCCATCCAGGCATCATCAACAACATATGCTTTGTACACGCCAAGAATTCTCTTCTTCCGCCTTCTGTCTTCCAATGACTCCCAACCGAATTCCTTTATCATTCATACCAGTTACTGATTATATTCTGCGGTAATTTCCACAAAAGAATCTAGTTGCCCTCCTTCGCATCATCTCCGACTCCTGTATTTGATACCAAAAATGTGGATCCGTTCCTAAACCACCATATTCAAGTAATGGTCTGATCCAGGTTTTGTAACCCAGTTCACTCATTTTTCTGTTACATCATCTAATCACTCTTTCCAATAAGTGAAGGATTTTAAAACTTCTCCCAACCACCTGCGCAGTGTGTATTGCCCATTTGAGTTTACTGTCAAATGATATGCCAAGATATTTACACTTAAAGGTCATTAACAAGCAATTCCTCCCACATTCTGTTATCATAGGAAACGTTTACTTTTTCATCTATGTACTTAATTACCGAGTAAACTAACTCTTCTTGGTATTTATTTTCATTTCGTCTTGAATTAACCAACTACATATCCCGTGCAGATATTCCTGTAGCTTTTCACAGTCCTCTCGTTTTAATCCTACTGTATTATATAACGTTATGTAGTTGCAAACAATCTATGTTTACGTTTCTTTAAATTTCATAATAACATAAACTTAACTTAGTCCACAACCCGAAGGTTGGTTGGATCCTCCCGAAGGAGGCATACTAAGACATTGTGTCAGAGGTAGGATGGCCAGTTCCTTTCGTCTGGGACCTACAGTTTAACGTGGAATACGAACCACGGAGTGGCCTGGCGTAGCTCATATGATCAAACACAACTCTCAAAATTCCTGCGCCTGCCGGGATTCGAACCCGGGACCGGAGCAGCAAGCGCCTTAACCACTGAGCTACCAGAACATAACATCCTAAATCTCTCTCTCGCTCTCTCTCTACCACGAAATTCTCATGTCGTGTGTCTCATGAAACACACTCTCTTTCTTTTTGTTCCGACAGCTATAGTCATATGATGTATATCGTAACGAGACGAAAGTGGCTGACTTGAATTGCCACGTAGGGATCATGGAACCGCTCCTCATATACAACATTCATTTATAATGTTATCTAAATTTCAGGAATGTTTACCATGCGCAGACTCGTGACGGCGGGTGATATGTTCATGAAGTAGATGGTATCCACCGTTGTTCCAGTATAAAGACAGCTGTTGGTCGTTTAGATCCATCCATCCATCTGTCAGACATTCAAATATATTGACTTTCAAAAGGCGTGCAAAGGGCATTTAACTTGTCAGCAAGTAGGTGTGCTAGGAACTGAGGCAATTCTCCAACATGCTGAACTAGTGATCTGGATTGAAGATATGAAGAAATATAATGGCAGAGATTACTGCACACCCTTTACAACTTCTCCACAAACAACCACACCCGTACAAACGCAATTGTTTCCGTTTGTTCATATGCAAAGTCCCATTGGAGACCTCTTCCTTCAACAACACAATCCACTGAGTGATTGCTTCCAATTGTATCCGAATAATTGGATAAACACCCCACAGATGTCAACTTACTTCCCTGTACAGCAAGGCCACCTGATCTCAATCTGATAAAGCACATCTGACATTTTCGAGACCTCAACTCCAACAAATCGTGAACTGGGGAAAATTGTTGACGGGTCGTGCACTTCCAGTGTCTTGTCGATTCAACGTTGAGAAAAATTGCCACCGTAGTTGATGCAAGTATCTCTAATTCAATAGCTTTTCGGTGTACATTTACTATCAGAGTTGGATATCCCGACAGTGCACACTTAAAGGTAAACGTATTCCACTAACTTATTCCAACAGCAAAGATACGTTTTTTTTAATATATATATATAAAATGGCATTCGGCCATGTTAGCCATTCAGCCAGCTCAATATATTTTTTAGTTTTACAATGTATATATTTCATCCAAGAGTGATTATTTTCTCTCTTTTGTAAGGACGGCACAAGACGACCACAACACTTAATTAAAACCACCCATGCCCTCGGCCGGACTCGAACCGGCGACCCCTGCAACGTGAAGCAAGCAAGCTAACCCTACGCTGCCGGGGTTGGCAAAGATGAGTTTGGTACAGAGACAGCTTGTGCACAGGAAGAAAGAGACTGTGAGCGCTCGATATTACGAGTAACTGTCACTAACTGCTTGGTGTACTGCGTTTTCGCAGCAACCCGGCGGAGGCACCAATATTCCGCTCGTGGCGGTGCGGCCTGAGAGGGTCGCTGTCATTAAGAAGATGGCGGAACTGGAAACGGCGCCATTGCCACCAAGACACTCACCCACCGCGTACTACATGGAGGTCGTCGACCCCACCGGGAGCTTCAGGAAGGGTGAGGCCACCAAATGGTTTTTGTCCAGTAAACTTTCTCGTTCCCTAGATGCATCAAGTCCTTATTTACACATTACTGAACACCAAGCGCTGTGCTAACGAAGGACCTGTTTGTAAACAATTGACCCTAACTATTTATATTTAAAAATTGAAGTATCTTATCTCTAAGTGAGTAATTCTTGTATATATATATATATTGGATCTCCGAAACAGCTCTAACGATGTGGATGAAACTTCATGTTTAGCTAACGTCTTGCTTTTTAAGTTTATCCAAAAAGGCTTCTTCCCTGTAAAAACGCTAATTTACAAAAAACGCCGAACAATTTTTGAGTTTGGTATCTCGCATACAAACAATTAATGTATACTAACTGACCCATGCGAATATTTCGCATAATATCATGATCAATCATCGAATGGTAATATAATAATGAGGAAATAAGTAAATGCTAGTATTTATTAATGAAACATTTATTTTGAATAGTAATAAATATCAATTTCACTGTAAAAAGTCGTTAACATTAAATAATACATTTTTAATTGTAAAGCATTTCAAAAGAAAATATTTTTAAAAAATATTGGCTTGTCAGAAGTCATTCTTTCAATCTTCTTTACTTTACATAAATTCTCTGAAAACAATATTAACAATTGTAATGAGATCATCGTTGATTTTATGATCGTATGTGTATCTAATACAAAATAAATATTAATGACTCTATAAACACGTGAAAAAACCAAAAAACAGGGTCTGATAAATATAATCCTGCCTTTTGAAGCGTCTGGCCATGTGATTTATTAATGTTCAAATGTTTTATCATTTAGAAAGGCAGGGCTGGTGGTGTGAGTTTAATGCTTGGTAAGAGCGTAGTTTTATCGGAGTGAATTAATTTAGCACTGATGATGTACTCGTCTAACAGAATTACCACTAATATTGCACCATTAATTAATCTCTGATTAGCATTAATATTTTTTTCGGAAACTGCACCACTTTCAGAACCTGCCAGAAACTGGTACTAACCTGTTGAAATTTACATCAGTCGCTTCGTCAACATGTCCTCTTCACGTTTTGCGATCATACATTCCGGAAAAGTTGCCAGGAATTTAATTAAAAATGCCGAAATATGACATGACGAACAGCCGTTACATGCCACCAACGTTGAAAAAATCAGTGACAGTATCTTAAAATGTTGATTTAATCCTTTGTTGTAATGTTTTCATGCCTTTTCAGCTGTACTCCATTGTAAAAAGTCGCACAAAATTGACAAACATGCAATATTTATCCGAGTTGTAATACAGTGATGACCGCCATCTTACATAGCAACGAGCAACCAGAGATAATCGATTGCTTCCATTGTAAACAAATACGCCTTTGCGTGTTGGATGCCGCATAGCCAAAATTTCGTAACTTTTTATCACTTGGTCCAGGCCGTATTTCAACCTAACCACGATTTCTATGACAAAACTAAACTGTTTAGGTTGAAATGATCCCTGTACCGATAATTTTTATGTTATTTTAGCAGTTGCTCAGCCTTTCATATTTCGGCATTTTTAATTAAATTCCTGGCAACTTTTCCGGAATGTATGATCGCAAAACGTGAAGAGGACATGTTGACGAAGCAACTGATGTAAATTTCAACAGGTTAGTACCAGTTTCTGGCAGGTTCCGAAAGTGGTGCAGTTCCCATTTTTTCTTTAAAACCGGTTTATGAGAAAGTAATCCAGACGATTTCGGAAATTGCTCTAGCGATTTGGATGAAATTTCATATGTAGGCCTAGATCACGATTCGCTTTTCAAGTTTGTAACACGATTTTACAATATAGATAATACAAAAGAATCAATTCCTGGATTTGGTATCTAGGAAACGGCTCTAACCTCATCTCGTAGGATTCAGGTACCAATAAGCCTACTGATGTTAGTTAAGCGTCTCTTTGCAGGGTACTGTAAACTTAAAAATGTCTATGAAGCCTTCAAAAAAACCTTTCACTTTAAGCAAACTTTACTCAAAATCTTGCATACTGAACAGAATTCGAAAGATACTAAGTTAAGATAGATCACCCAGGAACTTTAACCTCTTCAGTCCCGAGGTATCATATATGATACCTCCAGGAATTATTTTTTTCTCGGGCCACTGCACAGCTGAACCTTTTCTGGCCTATCGTATCATCTACAATATACATCGCGCTTTCACAGCTCATATGTTCGATCTTCTGCTTTAGGCAGCCCTGATTAGAAGCTTGGGATCCTCCAGCTGTACAACATGTCTCGTCGAAATTTGTAAGTAAAGCAGTAAAGTTGTGTGTATAATTTTCCTGCTTGACTCCCGAGGTATCATATATATCCCATCTATAAAAAAAATTAATTATTGTTTCAAAAATTTTTTTATGGTCATTCATTGTTAACTAGCATTAACACAAAGTAAATAACACAATAATAGTTCTCTTGCACTTTTAGTATGAGCTCGGGACTGAAGAGGATAATATAAATTGATATAAAAGACTTCAAAAATAAATGATGTTTTACTGTTAATTTCA
Source organism: Vandiemenella viatica (assembly GCA_031002005.1). Classification (NCBI taxonomy): domain Eukaryota; kingdom Metazoa; phylum Arthropoda; class Insecta; order Orthoptera; family Morabidae; genus Vandiemenella; species Vandiemenella viatica. The sequence continues at coordinate 12,189 of JARYHS010015715.1, forward strand.
CTTCCCTGTTGTATCCTCTCATAACTCTCTCTAATATTTTTTTTTTCTTCCACCCCTGCCCATTGTCTCCAGCTGAGTTTATTATCAAATGTTATGCCCAGATATTTACCATTAGCTCTCAGTTATTCAGGTAACGTAATGTGATCTGATCCTCTGTATTGTCGTTCGTCAACAGGAGTGACACGGTACGGAGAGGACAAGTCGCCGTTCCCTGCCACAAGCAGTCTGTGCGACACGGTGCACACACACAAGTTTCGCCGTAGCGTGCAGTGGGCACCTGCGACGCGTGATCCGCCCCTTGAGCTGACCCCCGGAGACCTGTACCACAAGCATCTCGGCCTGCTGCCCGGCTATCGAGGCCACATCCCCGGCCAGATCCACCGCTGCGGAAACACCTTTGGCAACGACAGCCGCGACGCCATGCGCTGGCTGCGTGGAGACTTCGCCATCAAATGAACTGGACCTATTTGGACACTGTTCAGTCTCCAACCACTAGTTTCATTTGTGATTGCAACGATGAAGATATTACTACTTACTTTTTGTGTTTAAGTACGACACTAAAATATTTTTGAAGGCTCTTTTTTATTGCTGAAATCAAGATTCATCGACCGCTAGTTCATTGTATATAATAATCTCACATTACCAATGCCACTTCCATTTTATCCTTCAATACTGTAACGGTCATCAGCCTATGAAGTACCACTGTAACTTATCCCTACAGGCAGTCCCCTAATTTAGAGTTTCCAACACATCTTAAACCTTGTTCGCTAAAAATATTGATAATATACAAGCTATGGAAATGAAGCTTTTAAGTACAGTGAATCAGGGGCGGATCCAGGATTTTGGTTTGGGGAGGGGGGGCTTGAGCGGACTTTGGTTTGGGGGGGGGGCTTGGATTTAGTGAATTTTGGTTCAGAGGACTTGCCTTCAGTGGATTTTAGTTTTGGGGGGGGGGTTTGAGTCGCTCATGGGGTAGTCTTTATAGCCTGCTCCTTGGGCCTCGAATCCGTAGAGCTAAAAAAAAAAATTTAGAATGTCGGGGGTGGACCTAGATACTTTGGGGGGGGCTTGAGCCCCCTAGCCTCCCCCCCCCCTGGATCCGCACCTGCAGTGAATCAGAATACCGAGAGAGAAAATTAAAAGAAAAAGCCTAGTTCGAATCCTGGTATTTGTAGGTATTTTCACACTGTCCTTCAATTTTTGTGAAACCTGTCCCTTATTTAAGAAAAGTAAACAGATATTCCATGAAATTGCAGATCCCCTTTTCAAAGAACCCACTGTTAACACAAATTCTTACTTGTATATGCTAATGATTTGGTTGTTTTCTCAGCTAGAGGAAGAAGCTTGAGGACTTCATTTTCCAATAGCATCATCCCATTGGCACTTATCTATTCAGGGATAAATTGAACAAAAAATTGTCACAAAGATGTAGTGGATTCAGATCCAGTTGCATTCAGGCTCTTCATCACTGACCCCCAAAATCCTTTACCTAACCACCTGTGATATTATTATTTCTCGGTGGTGCATAAAAGATTTAGTGTTTTTCCCACCCAGGGGCACTGCTATCGGAGGGCTAGGCGATGTGTTGCACCGGGGCCCCCAAGCTCAGCTGAAAGAAAAAAAAAAGGTTGTCCATCTGGTCTGGGGGCTGTTATTAAACTAGCTACACCACTGTTCCCATCACTCCCATTTAGGAGTGATGAACTGAAAAATAACTTTGCTCATCTAAATCATAACACTGGACATCCTGTAAAGAGCTTGAGGTGAGTTTGAATACCCAGTAGGTATCATTGGAGTTTCTAATGACAGTCAAATTGAACTTTTATGAACTTAGAATGATATTTTAGCATTTATTAGTGAACCTAGATTGTAACTTATATTAGTTTTGGAAATACAGCCTTTGAAGTTTGGGTCTTCAGCCTGCACTTTCAAAAAAAGTTGTTGAGGTACAGACATAATTGCGTACAGCAGACAAAAAACTTCCATACCCAAGGTTAACATGTAGGTTCTTTATCATGGTTATGCATCACTGAAGAGGATTTACACAAACCTATAGCTTCCAGCACCGCAGCAGTTCTTGCACATCTTCCTGGAGGTGAGGATGCAATGACTACATGCTAGTATTAAACTTCTGAGGTGTACACGTTGTCCTAGCTGTGTGTTCAGACTCTTCTTACATGGTTACAAAAGTATTTTGTGTGTGCTACTTTTTTTTTCACAGTCCTATTCAACAATTATGGTTAGTAATAGGCTCACTTTCTCTACCTTTTTTTTTACTAATGGTTTTACACCTCGTCAACGTTATTAGAGGCAGGATGGGACTGGGGACAAAGAACGGGGTAGGAATTCGGCCATGGCCTATTGAAGGAAGCATCCCAGCATTTGCCTGGAGTGATTTGGGGAAACCATTGAAAACCCAAATCTGGATGCCTGGGCGGGGATTCGAACAGGGTCCTCCCGAATGTGAGGCCAGAGTGTTAACCACTCACCCACCATGCTTGGTCTTTCTTTATCCTTCCCATATTAAATTAAAATAGCTTTGAATTTGTGATACCTTTATGTAATACTAAAAAAGCCCTTAAAAAAGGAGAAGAGATCATGGCATTCAAGTTCAGAGTCCCATTTTCATCATGAGAAAAAAACAATTTCATTGAAAGTGAGCTGTATTCCAGTGTCATTAATATACATATAAATAGATTTATACTTTTTGGCTAAGCCCAGGGGCTAGTATTTGTTTTGACCTGGGAGCCACTTCGTTGAAGTGGAGGGCCCCACTTATTACAATGATTGCATTTCAGAAAAGGTATAAGTAGTACCATAAAAACCAATGAATCCAAATTGAATAAAATAGTTGCAGTTTTATTCAATTGTTTATTGTGCAAATTTCATATAGTCTACAGCTGGAAGTAAATTTTAGAATCACTTAAATGAGTTTAAAAAAAGCATGAAATTGTTTGTCGAGATTATAATTCAAACAGCATCTATATTTACTCTTGTTGATATTCAAGAAAAACATTGCTCACAAATATACTCAGAGAACATTTTCCACACCAATTTCTTCAAATATGGAAATTTTTCAGCAGACAAAGATTTGTAGTAGTCAACTAATGTCACAGAATTAAGCGTTTCTTTCATAAACTGACTGAATGACAATAAGTTCAAGCTGCAACTCACCAGGTGCTATGGCAATATGAACAGTGACGGAATAAGAGAGCAAATTGAATTTAGGCTCAATTTTCATAAAGTCCTGAAATCTTCTTGTGACCTCATTCTCCAACCTCTGCAAATGATTCCTAATCTTACTCAAAACACTTTCAGGCACTTTGTTTTCCTAATAAAGGGAAATGACAAAAATTGCCTTCACCTGCTTGATTTGCACATAGACCTAGTTTTGCTTTGAATGATTTTATGTGCCTCCACATTTCATGTACAAACCACCCATTTCTCTGCAATATCACATTTAATTCATTCAGCTAGACAAATACATCAGCTGGAAACATCATCTCATATCTCCACTCCTCAGATCCTATTTTTGTGACAAAATCACTCGATATCTACCTTGTGTCCAGAAAAATTAGCATTTCATACTGCAATTCCCACTCTTTTTGTGATTTTTCCTGGTTAAACAACCTCACATTGTTGTGGTAAATTACATCTTCATACTCTGCCTCCACATTCTCAATAACAGAATTGAACTTTTGATTGTGTAGTCTTGCTCTGATTGTATCACCACACTAACAACAGAATTGACCACATGTTTTAAGTTCAGTGCAATTTTACAAAATTATTATTCTCGTATCACAAACATCAAAATACACAGTTAAATAAATTGTGCAAATCAAAAATCTTAAACACACTTAGCCCAGTACTTCGCAACCTCAATTGCATTGTGTGTTGCTTGAAACAAGTCTTCATTGTTGCAGGATGATGGGCATATGATTCATAGTTTGGTCTTCACCACATTCGCACTTAATATTTGTAGCATCAGTATAACCCCATCTGACTAGGTTTTCCTTGGACCTGCCCACTCCTGTTCGCAATCGATTTAAGGACCGCCAGACATTCCAGTCCTCTGCATGACCAGGTGGCAAGCGCTCTGCAAACTGTCCGTGGTCCCGAGATGTTAGGAACCTTCATTTTCCATAACTGTACTCTTGCATTTTCAGGTGACCCAATTAGTTCCCATGATGTTCTCAGAAAGCTTTTCCTGGATTTGAGTCTCTGGGCTGGTGGTGTATGGCCATGCAGTGGATGAGCGCTTTCCCGTTCTACTTTGGTCCTCTCCTTGTTCGCAGCCACTTCTCTGCGGATACTGGGTGGTGCAATGCCCAAAAGCTGGTAAAGCCTATCAACTGGGGTAGGCTTTAAGCAACCTGTCACTAGCCTACAGGTATTATCGAGGGCTACATCCACCTGTTTGGTATGAGATGACGAGTACCAAACTGGGCATGCATATTCTGCAACAGAGTAACAAAGGGCCATTGCCGATGTAAGTATTGTTTGTGGTTGACTGTCCCACTGTGATCCAACTAGTTTGCGCAGTAAGCTGTTTCTTGTAGAGATCTTCATTTTGCAATTCATGCAGTGCTTCTTATATGTGAGGGTTCTGTCCAGCGTCACTCTTAGATATTTTGGGGTGTTACATGTCTGCAGTTCGATACCTGACCATATTACTTTTAACTTACCCTGAACTTTCCTATTTTTTAGACACTTCAGTTTTTGAAGGGTTAGGTCTTAAGTGGTTTTCCCTATAATAGCTTGATAGGCCTTCAAGAGCAGCAGACAAATTTCTTTCTACAACTTCAAGCTTTGTGCTCTGTGAGGCTAGAGCGAGGTCATCAGCGTACACGAAGCTCCTGGTAGCTGGATGTAATGGTTGATCATTTGTATAAATGTTGAAAAGGATTGGGGCAAGTACACTACCTTGAGGTAGACCATTCTTTTGTACCCTCCATCGACTGCGCTGTCCTTGAAAGTCAATGAAAAACCTACGATTCTGAAGAAGAGTAACGATGAGCTTGGTTAATCCGGTGGCCTTTGTCAGATTGTAGACCTTGTGAAGTAATAGTTTGTGATTAATAGTATCGTATGCTGCTGACAAGTCCACAAAGACCACGCCTGTGGCTTTACGGGTGTCAAATCCATCCTCTATAAACTGTGTTAGGTTCAGCAGTTGCCCAGTACAACTTTTGCCAGGACGAAAGCCAGCTTGTTGTGTAATAAGTTTTGGATCAACCACAGGCTGGATACGATTCAGAATTAAGCGTTCAAATATTTTGTAGAGATGACACAAGAGCGCTATAGGTCTAAAATCTTTAGGATTGTTTCCTTCTTTTCCAGGTTTCAGCAGCGCAATGACTCTTGTCCTCCGCCACATTTTCAGAATTTGATATGAGCTCATACATTTGTTAAAAAGCTGTAGAACTCATTCTTTGGTTTTATATCCGAAGTTCTTAATTTGTTCTGATCGTATGTCATCGAGACCTGCTGACTTTGCTGTTTTGCACTCATGAATAACCTTTTCCAACTCTGACATACTAAACGGCTCAGTGAGGTTGTTCATCTCTTCCTGACTGTTTCTGTGCGTTTTTCTTTGTTTTTTAGATGGCCCACTTTTATGAGTTTCCTTCCCGTTCATGAGTGGCTGATGTGCAATTTGGTTTGCGTTTATATTGGAAAGTCCAGTGATATTCGATGCATCATTGTTGAGGCGTTTTAGAAGTCTCCATACCTTGTGACTGTCCAGCTCTTCTAATGTTTTGATCCAGCGGTCTCTTTTTGCTGCACTTAGAGATGAGATAAGTTGATTACCAGCTTCTACTGTCTTTTCGCCAAATGGATCATCTTGGAAAAGTGACTTATAAACCATGAACTGGGCAGCTAGATCTGAGGTGGGACCCAGAATATATGATGATCGGCAACCACAGGGAATGGATCTTCTGGAGCATTTTTTCACAGCTGCAGTGAATGTGTCATATGATTCTGGTGTTGGTTCAAACTTTACAAAACGCAATGAAAAGACAAGATATCGCTGTCTGTGTTTTTTTAAAGTGAAAACTTCTATAGGCGCCTTAGGTAATGTTTGGCGGGGATAATTCTACGAGTTCATGACTTGCTGTTGCCGACACGCTATGAGGTGTTGAACGTATGACATGCATGTTGGATGAGTAAAATTTTATGAGTTTTCATTATCAACATGCTAATGTTAACAGTATATCTGTAGCTATAAGTATGTGGTGTTATGCTTGGACAGCAGTGAAAGTGTAGATTATACTTGTATCTAATATATAAAAATGAATGTATGTTTGGTTTTTTTGCAAATGTTCTTCATACGAACAGTTTTTATCCCATTTTGATGGAACTTTGCATACATATACCTTAAAACAAATAAAAAAAACCTGTTTATATTTGATTTATAAAAACTTAAACCCTTTCCTCCTTACCTTCATTTCTGTCAACGTTGTTCATACAAACCCACAGATTTTATGTGGTTCTGATAGTACTTAGCACATGTATACTTTAAAACAAGGTGATCTGGTAACTCGGCAGTTAAGACACTAACTTCCAAAAGTACCTGTCATGGTTCTAATCCTGTGAGGAGCAGGAATTTTTAGGAGTACTATTTGATTATATTCACTATTACAGGATGTTCCATGGTTCTGATTCCATGTTAAACAGTAGGCCTCTGAGGAAAGAAATTGGCTTCCTGCCTCTGACACAATTCCTTGGTACATCTCCTTTGGGAAGATTCTACCAACCTTTCAATAAGTTAGATTTTTAGTTTTTGAAGTGAAAACTTCTTTAGGCACGTCGGGTGATTTTTAGATGGGTAAAATCTTATGAGTTCGTGTTTCTAACATGCTAATGTTAACAGTGTATCAGTGGCAGTATGGTGGTTCGGTGGTTAAGGTATCTGACTGGGGAAGGAAAAGTCCCCGGTTTGAATCTGTCTCGGCAGGGATTTTCATACACCCTTAACTGACTGACACCTTTGGCACAGCTTGCTGTGTAATGTGAAGCATGCCAGAACACTTTCATGGTTTGAGTTCCACATTAAACTGTAGATCCTCTGAACCTGGTAGCACTACTGGGTTAGGTTAAGGCGGCTAAGACGATTGGAATGTGCACCCAATAGAAACCCTGTCACCAGTTCATTAGGACCACATGAAATTATTATTATATCTGTAGCTATAAGAATGATGTGTCGCACTTATGATATTTATAGTTTTAAGTTTTCACCTCTGTCGGCAGTCCCCAATGACTGTAAATTGTGGTTTCTTTTTATATAAAAAAAATAAAAAAAGTTTATCCATACCAATACTTTTTCCGATGACAGCTCTAGCCCCATCTGTTGTAATGCTTGCCATTTTTTCCAGGACAAGCCACTTTTCTCCTTACAACTCACAGCACACTCAAGCAAGTCCTGACCAGTGGTTGTATCTTTTTCTGGACCAAGTAATTCCTCTGTGATGATAAAATTTTCATTAATTCCATGGATAAAGATGAGTAAATGTGTAGTGTCTTCATCATCTCTGTTCTCATCCAGTGCCAAAAGGAAACCAAACAAAATATTTGCTCGCATTCTACAACTGCTCTTAAGAGTTCGTCAGTAATTGAGTCAATGCCTTCCTGACAATGAAATGCTTTCAAATTTGCTTCTAACATCAGGACACAATATTCTTGCACACACTACCATACATTGCTTATAAATTTGCTAACAAAAAAGCAAAAGGCTCGTTGCATTTAGCAAGGTTTTAGGCTATTAAGAAACTATCTTCATAAGTGCTATTTTGAAGAGTTCATTGCTTTGTAAATAATGTTTCTTGCTTTATCGGCCTTCACCAAATTTGCTGTTCTGTTTTGTAATATCACTTGACACTTTACTCTTCAAATATGGCAATTGTTTCATGACACAATAAACACACTCCTTTATTTTATGTATTACCAAAAAATATTTTTCCTCCATTTTTTATTAAATATTTTCATTGATTTAACGATTTTTTGGTGTGTTCATAATTTCAGTAAAACTGGAAAGTTATATATTTACTGTTGCAAAGACAAAATGAAAATTAATCAGATGAATGAGAAAAACACTACATCATCTCTACACTGTGCATGCATATTGACACCAATGTCCATGTGCAGTGTAAATACCTAGGGAAAATACGAGATGAATCTTCGATTGTGGAAGGGAAAGAAATCTTGGTTCAAAGCATATTTTTCTAACTGCCTTGGCAGGCCACTTGTGGTCAACAGGCCGCTATTTGCACATCCCTGGCTTAGCCTTATGTATCATTGATCAGGGCTACAGATGCTTTCCAGCACTGGATTCATACAACATTTTATATACATAGTTGGCTGCCAGCTTCCATTAGGCAACCACCTCATTTTATTGCTGAAGAAGGGTTATAAGCCTGAAAATTTCATGCTCCTTGTGTGTGCATTTTTGCCATGTCTCGACGCCGCAGGACTCTTCCTCTATGATAAGCGGTGGTTTTTCTCCTAACCAAATATTTAATGTATCCACTTTTTAGTGCCTTTGTTTCCTAACAATGCATATATATATATATACCCAAGGTTCGTTCCCTTGTAGCAGATCCCGCTACTAATTATGTAGTAAACATCCGCCTTCCACCACCTTTACCAACCCCATAACTGGGGAAAGCTTCCCCATCACAGGACTTGCCACGTGTGTATCCTTCCACCTTATATATCAACTCACCTGCAACTATTGCCCAGCCTCCTACATTGGTCTGACAACAAATCCACTATCCATCAGAATGAATGGACACAGACAAACGGTTTTCTCCCAGAACCATGACCATCTTGTGAAGCGTATCAAATCATATAAACAAACATGCTTTTTATTAATCTCTCTGACTAACAACAAACTAACTACTAGAAGCAGAGTCCATAGATAATGCATAACTGCTAGTCCACAGATAAAACATAAGCTCTTAATCTCTGACATCCTCCCCACCCTGGTCAATCTCGAGGAGGATGACCAGATCTAGTAATGAATCTTTCTTCTGATGTGGCCGGCACAGCCGTTCGTATAATCCCGTCTCTTCCGGTCTTCAGCTCGGAATTATTTTCTTCCTCCACGTGATGTTGCCGCACATCTTTTTGAAGAAGGACAGCATCTCGTACTTTAAAGTCTGCTGGCTTCTTTCTGTGATTTCCTATTTTGTGGAAACGTTTAGAGAGCAACAAGTACTCCTAACTCCACCATTTCCAAGTGATCTTCCAACTGCAATCTAAATTCCTTTAGAGACATGCTTGTTGCAGATTCTGGTCCAGATGGCGGTAATGTGAGTCAGCCTCCGACCAGGAAGTGAGACGGAGTAAGTACGTCACCGTTTTCCTCATCGTTCGTCAGGGGTTTGCAGTTAAGTGCGGCTTCAATGCTGGTCTGTACCATCTGCAATCCCTCTATGTCCATTATGGAGCATTCAAGCACATTTTTCAGGCGGTGTTTAGTGCAGCCAACTATTTGCTCCCACAATCCTCCCCACAAAGCCACATGTGGCGCAATAAATTTCCTCATGGTTTCTTGCTGGGCAAGATGCTGATAAGTTTTCTTTGCCCACACATCTGCCAGCTCCCTATTGATGAAATGAAAGGTTAGAGCATTGTCCCTGTAAATCGCGTGTGGCATGTAATGTATGGCAATTAATCTTTCCACAGCTTGTAGAAATCTTGCAGTGCTAATGTCAAGTCGTGGCAATGTCGCTATTTTCAGGGAAGCAAATCTATTTTTGCTACAAACCAGTTGACCTGCAGTGATGCCATTAACTGAAGATGCTAAGCAAAGTAGATCATAAAACGTGGCCATGATCTGTAGCACGTTTGGCTCCATTGTAGGCCCCGCCACTACTGCATCTGCAAAGTTTTCATGGTTGATGAAGAATGTATCACTTGCAGTATTTTCTGCTTTTATTTCTCATTCCTCAGCCGTCCACAATCCTTGTAACGGTAGTGAATTTGCGTCATTGTCTGTTAATGTGAACTCATGTAGCCGTTCAGGTATGTGGCTCACCATGTTCTCCATGTGGCTTCTTGTGGTCTGCTCACCCAGCCCTTCGTCCTCCTCTCTTTTGTCGTGATCGTAGTCAGAGACCAATGCCGAAGGATGTGAGGGAGCCGGTAGTTTGACAGTGTGAGAAATTGATGTCGCTGTCACTGGAGCAGGCGTCTCAGATATGGCTGACGAAACATGCAGTTTTCTTCCAATCTTTCGTTTAGCCTTGAAAATTTCTCTCTTTGGGATGTCCACATACTCTTCACATAGTATGACATCTTCATAGTATTCATCATTGGACAGAAAGTGATGCATTTTGTCGTCAAGGATTGTCAGGTCACGTAGGGTTTCTTGAAGCCTTGTTAAATTACATTTGTAGTCGTCTTCGGAAATCTCATCACTAATAGCACAACTGAATTTAGTTATTAAACTTCTTTCTGCCTCCCGTTTGCACTTCAAATTAAGCAGCTTAGCATCTTCAGTCATTGCGAACAAATCTTTACTTCGTAGACGTTCTAAAAAATTCTGCAGATAGTCACATCACAGGCAGTAAGATGGCGTAGGCGTCATATTATTTACCAGTTTAATGCAAATTGTCGTCGTAATATCGCTGGTTACAAGTGTTTTAAAATGAAAGCAATTCGAGCATGCATCGCAATTAAATTACTGAACGCCCGTATTATACTAAGTTTTCTATAGCATCTAGAACTTACATGTCACAGGTTACCATATAGAAGCTGTCGTTTAATTTACTTCCTTTCAAAATATTTCTTCATAACGAAGACAGCATATGGAAGTCGTGCTTCAGGTAACAATAAGCTTCTTACCCGAGATTCCGGCACCATAAATTGTAGCATATTAAATCATATAAACAAACGTGCTTTCACTCTTTAAAAATCTCTCTGACGAACAACAAACCAGCGTCCATAGATAATGCATAACTGCTAGTCCACAGATAAAACACAAGCTCTTAATCTCCGACATCCTGTATCTTATTATGTCACCACTCAAGGCACCAACAATCTTACCACATGTTTTGTGGTCCGCCCATCAGAGTCCTCTTGGACAGAAGCAGCATTTCGGAACTCAGAAAGTGGGAACTGGCGTATGAGTATCAACGGGCACCAGACAACCACCTGGACTAAATATAAAATAGAAACAATTTTCCTCCTATCCATCCCCCTCACCTCCTACCTTTTCCCACAGAACTATCACTCACCAGAGCCTATCTTTTTGTAGTTTGTAACTTCAAATTTAGCTTAATTTTAAATTTCCAATTTTTTAAATATTTTTTTTTTAAATTTTGTTTTCACATATTTCTCAGTTTTTTGCACATACATCCATTTCTTAATGGGAAATTTAGGACCAGCTGACATCTACCACGATTCAGCGACGGGTCCTTATGGACAGATTTATTATCTATTCATTAGTACTTTCTAGCTTATACCTTACTACCCCACACCCTCACTCCCCGGCATGTTGTTTTTCCTCCCCACCATGACCTACCAGCCTGGCAAGCAAACTCAGATGGCTGCCAGCCTCCAACATGCAGCCATCTCACTATTACTGAAGAAGGGACTTAGGCTCGAAAATTTTTCTATGTGTGTGTATCGACAGTACAGGAATCCTCTTCTATGGTAAGCAGTGGTTTTTTTCCTATCCAAATGTTTAACATATATATATAGGAATCAAATTAGGATAGAGAAATGAGCCACCTTTAGATGATGAATGTGGGGTGCGAACACACAGAAAAGACACAAACACAAATAATAAAGAAATTTTTGGGATAAACCCTTCGTCAACGGGAGAACATTATGAGAGGTGGGTGCAGCTGGAGACTGCCTCACAGAAAGATCGCCCGCCGGGAAAATGATGGAAGTAAATTCAAACAGCAGAAAAGTAGAGGTGCAGTGATTCAGAACTAATACCTGAGCATAGATAAATATCCTAACTAATCTCTTGTCGGTCGAAAGAGCAAAATATAATTAAAACTAACAAAATCTTCTCGGGTGTCCCGCCAGATGGTGGTGTAAAAACACGACGTTTCGACAGCTGACTGCTGTCTTCGTCAGGTATCTGGTAGATGTTCTCAGCTGACTGTCTCTGCCTCGACTGGCTAGGCCGCCCATCGAACCTCCTTTATACCTTCAGCTGGAAGGTCCACTCGCTCTGGTTGGTCGAGAGCATTGGCTTTGTACGCGGCCCGCTGTGGCCACCACTGGCACCACTTGCTCCTTCCTGCCCGGATGTGCTGGTGGTCCGAGATGCTGTTGTGTCCACATCTGATTGGCCGTGAGTGCTGGCTTAATCCGCAGTCTGCTGCGGCGCCCGACTGGTGTCATTTGCTGGTGAGAATCAGCTACGCTCTCGTCAGAGATCACTAATGATAGGTTACCAGGCTTCGCTCAGAAAGAGCCCGCCAACCCTATTTATGTTATTGTCATTAAGCCGGATCTCCAATGCCTCGCTTATGACTGATTCCCAGAAGGAAGAGGGCCTGGCCAGCACTGCCGTTTTATCGAACTGTGTTCTTCGTCAAAGGCATGCTCGGCTATCGCAGACTTGTCCAGTTGCATCAGTCTCAGGTGTCATTTGTGTTCGATAAGGCGCTCTTCGATCATTCTGATGGTCTGACCGATATACACTTTATCGCATTCACACAATATGGTTGAGCAAGTGGCGCCAGTGGTGGCCGCAGCGGGCCGTGTATAAAGCTAACGCTTATGACCAACCAGAGCAAGTGGGCCTTCCAGCTGAAGGTATAAAGGAGGTTCGATGGGCGGCCTAGCCAGTCGAGGCAGAGACAGTCAGCTGAGAACATCTGCCAGATACCTGATGAAGACAGCAGAGTCAGCTGTCAAAACGTTGTGTTTTTACACCACCATCCGGCGGGACACCTGAGAAGATTTTGTTGCATCAATACTCCGGGAAAGTCTCCACTCACACATAATTAAAACTAAATATGAAAAAAATTATATAAAATATTATACAAATACAAATTAAAAAAATAATAATTTTTTATGAAGTAAACATTAGGTTAGTGGTGTTTCAATATAGGTAGTGGGAAAGAGATGATTAAAAAAGGTTAAGCATATGTAATAATAATGACTGGGTATTATCTCAAGTTGAGACCAGGTGGTTGTCTTGTGCCAAGTTTGTACTGGTAGGCAAGTTCCCACCTTCTGAGTTCAGAGAAACTGCTGCTATTAGGGAGAACTCTGATAGCACGGACTGTGAAACAAGAGTTGAAATTATTCAAGTCATGGGTTATGGCATGGGCAGCAACTGGGTGCTTTGGGTTCTGTGTGAACACTGTCTGTCGGTGGCCATTCATTCTTATGGAGAGTGGATTGGTGGTCAAACCTATATATATGAAGCCAGGCAGTGGTTGCATGTTAACTGGTAAATTACATGAGTGGTTTCACAGGTGGCGTGCCCTATGATAGGGAAGCTTTCCCCTGTGACAGGATTGATGAAAGTGGTGGAAGCGTGGTGTATGTCGCACATCTTGCAGTGGGGTCTATTGCATGGGAAAGAGCCTTGGGGTTGACTGTTAGGACGAGGAAGACTGTGTTTGTGGACTAGAAGTTCACTGAGGTTAGGAGGTCTGCTGAAACAAGTTCTAGGAGGGGCAGGGAGGACTTTAGGAAGAATGGATCTCATTTCAAGGCAGGTTTGCAAGGAATCATAGCCCTGCCGAAGGATTCTGTTAAGGGATTTGATGTCTGGGTAGTATTGTGTGACCAAGACTGGATTGTGGTTGGTTTTTGTGGGTTTGGGTTGATTGATGGGTAGAGTCGCGTGAAATCTGTTCACCAAAGCTGGAGGGTAGTTGCGAGATATCAATGCTTCTCAAATACTGCTGAATACTGTTTTTGGTAGTCGCTTATGCTCCAACCAACAGTCTCTCAAGGATTATTCAAACAGTATTTCAGAAGCTATTTCTAAACTACGATTTATAGGTCGTATTTTGAGAAGTTGTAATGTTCATACAAAGGAAATAGCTTACTAAACACTAAGGCTTCTGCATTTGGAATACTGTTGTGGAATCTTGGGATCCGTATCGCAAGGGATTGATTGACACATTAGAGAAAGTACAGAGGAGAGCAGCTCGATTCGTGACTACTAGTTACAGTCCTTACGTAAGTGTCACAAAACTGACACATGGGTTGGGCTGGGATTATTTGGCGGACAGATGACTCGTTTTCTTTTGAATTTGTTGGAGAATATGCGAAAATCTTTAATTTACGAGTGCGACGAAATACTTCTTCCGCCAACCTATTTAGGTCGCAATGACAGAAGGACTAAGATTCGAGAAATAAGATGCCGTACTGATACATTTATGTATTCTTGCTTTCCTCGTTCTGTTCAGGATTGGAATGCACTGAATTAGGATTGGTGCTTAGCACCCTCTGCCACCCACAGTATTTGTGAATTGCAGAGTATAGATGTAGATGGCAACCACCTGGTCTCAACTTGAGATAATACCCGGTAATTATTATTATTACATATGTTTAACCTTTTTTAATCCTCTCTTTCCCACTACCTATACTGAATCACCACTAACCTAAGGTAATGTTTACTTCATAAAAAATTATTATTTTTTAAATTTATATTTGTATAATATTTTATATAATTTTTATCATATTTAGTTTTAATTATATTTTGCTCTTCCCACCAACAAGAGATTAGTTTGGATATTTATCTATGCTCAGGTATTAGCTCTGAATCAGTGCCCCTCTACTTTTCCGCTGTTTGAATTTACCTCCACCATTTCCCCGACCAGTGGTCTTCTGTGAGGCAGTCTCCAGCTGCACCCACTTCTCATAATGTTCTCCCGTTGACGAAGGGTTTATCCCAAAAATTTCTTTATTATTTGTGTTTGTGTCTTTTCTGTTTGTTTGCACCCCACATCCATCATCTAAAGGTAAGTGGTGGCTCATTTCTCGATCCTAATTTGGTTCCTTTCCGCTACTTAGCTTCTTGATTTCATTGTCACTGTATATATATTTTATATACACACCAAGAAATAAATAGGTGCTATATAAATGCAGAGCTCAGAAACTTTTACTTCTTTAAACTCCTTTAAGAAAATAGATGCATCTATCAAACATATCACTGGGTTTTATGATATCAAAAATTAAACAATTTTCATATATTTATTTTATTTAACAATCGGCAGACACTAAAAATATACAACAATTCAAAAAATGGCAACAGAACAACAAAGTATGATGACTAGTGTTTAGAGATGCCCATATATCATGGCACAAGAGACACCATGGAATGGAAAGGTTTAAATGACATTTTATTTATTAACATGGCCATATGTTTCCAGAAGTTCTTTATTCTCCTAGGAAAGTTGTTGTTATAGTCATGCCACCAATCAATTACCCCACCATGAAGAATCTAATCATTTTGTCTCTTGTACCTCTCACAATTAAGCATCTCATTTAATATTTGGCACTGAGCAAAGATACATTAAATACAGATTGATTAAAATAGTTCATTTCAATATTGTTGGCACAAATTTAAAAAAAAAAATACTACAGCACACATAAAAACAGAGGAAACAAGGATATTTTCAATAAAAGCTATTCACCAGCACAATGGTACAGCAAACACATAGTAACCATAATGATAGTCACTGGGATAAAAATATTGTGGCGAATAATTTAAACAATGTCAAAGCCAAGAGAAAAGTAAAGAAAGCAAGATCCATAACTTAAATGCAGCTGAAATGACTAATGCAATACAACACATGAAAAAAGAAACACCCCCTTCTCAAAATTGGCAAAATAACATAATACAATAAAAAATGTGGGAGGGATCAGAAACTTTCACATACAGGTATATATTTATCATCCAATGCCATCAGCCAAAAAAAAAATTCTTTTCATTTTGGTTCTATATTAGATGTTTCCCTTCTTCTTCTTGCTTTAAAGTACTCCTTAACCAAAGATAACTTTACACCGTCAGAATGCAATTGATACAAAATTACTTAGTGATATAAAGGCAACAGCTTTTAGGCAATATAAATAACAAATGAGCTGAACACAAACATACAATATTTTGCTCTGAAACCTTATTAATGTTGGGAAGATTGGGACATTTGGCAAGACAGGTGTTTACAAACCAAAGCTAGCACTGAGCTTTGGTGTGTGAACACCTGCCTTGTCAAATGTAAGTTTTAATGATATATGTGTTATCAAATATTTTAGGAATCTCATACATACTGAAGGTATTATACGATGCACTTTTTATTTTATTGCTTCTGGCTTTTGTCTCATCAACATTGAGGTCAATAGACAGAGGAAAGGACTGGGGGAAAAGAACAGGAAGGAATTGGGCCATGGGTTTTAGAAGGAACCATCCAGGCATTTGCCTGGAGTGACATGGGGAAATCACGGAAAACCAAAATCTGGATGGCCAGAAGGGGATTCGAAACAACGTCCTCCAAAATACGAAGCCACAAAAAAGCATTAACTCTGCTTAAGTATTAGCATTAATAGTGAAATAGTGCAGTGTTTCTGATAAGTAGATATGATTTATCACTGATAATTTATGTTCAACAGAAACTGAAGGTGTGAGCACTATTTATGAATCTCCAAAAAAGCACCCCTTGTATTAAACAACAATAATTTTAAGCAGAAGTTTTTTTTATATATATATAGCCATAACAGGATTCTAGCAAAGTAAAATGAGCCACTATACTTTTTCCATCACCCAAGGTTGAAGTTTATGAAATGCCTTATGAAATTCAGTTGTTTTTCATGCTATTATATATGTGTTCTTATATCGTGTGTTTCCCATACACTTTTTCACTCAGTGCACTGTTATAACAGTAATTTGGATGTGCAGGAAGGGTTTTGCTTTGTCACAAGTGAAGGAAGTTGTGCATTGGTGCTGTGCACCTACATATTTGAAAATAAATTATGAAAGAAACTGGAAGGATTCCTACTTTTACCAAAATTAACTTATACGTTTTCTAAAAAAACTTTCACACTAGTTATTATAAGGTGAACAAATAGAATGGAAGTTTAGCAGCAACAACATTTTACAGCCAGAACAAATGATTTGTGTAAATTTTTTTTTTTTTTTTTACCCACATCATTTCTTATGTAATGGATAGAATATATTATTTGGTGCCCATCTTTTAACTTTCGGGAAGCCTCAATTTTTTTCAGCTATTTCTTATCATTTGTCTAGCTTTTCCTGTCAAAGGGAATAAAGTAATTTCATTCATAAATTGAGTATTGTTTTGAGAGTTTTTCAGCGCTTATAACTGAAAACTGAATGTTGTGCTTGCCTTCAAAAATGTTCTGGGTATGATCCTGTATTCATATCTGAGTAGTGTCATGAAGTTTTAAGAGCTATTTTTGATCATATGCGCCATGACTTGGAGTTCAGTTGTTCAGATTCCACGTTAAACTGTAGGTCCCACCAATTCAGGGGTGGAATGCTTGTCAA
Organism: Vandiemenella viatica; assembly: GCA_031002005.1. Classification (NCBI taxonomy): domain Eukaryota; kingdom Metazoa; phylum Arthropoda; class Insecta; order Orthoptera; family Morabidae; genus Vandiemenella; species Vandiemenella viatica. The sequence goes on from JARYHS010015715.1 coordinate 29,680, forward strand.
ATCGTACGTGCTATATTGGTCACTCGGCCAAGTGACCAATATAACATAAAATGATTATGCATCCCAAAGGATTGTTTGGTCATGTACAATTTGACAACCATTGCACCCCTGAATTGGAGGGACCTACAGTTTAACGTGGAATCAGAACAGCCGAAGACCGAATCATGGTTCATATGATCAAAAACAATTCTTAAAAATTCATGACGCTACTTCCGTTCAATAACCAAAGTGACAGACATCTTAGAAAGACTCATGACCCAAAACTGGCAATAAGCTGGTCATATTGCTCGCAAAAGAGACGACAGATGGATTATGGCAGTACTCGATTAGATAACAAGGAACCTGAAAAGACAAGAGGAAAACCCCCGGTTTGCTGGGATAGCTCCATGGCTCCATGTTTTCTGGGACACCTCTTACGTAACATACATCAGGTTACAGGTGTGAACTGAAAGAGAGTTAATTAATAAATTTCTCTCGGGCTTCCAGTAATGTTAATATGTTACGTTTGTGGGACGTTTGGAAGGCGTCCTTCTCTGCCTTCATTCTCAACCAAATGTCAATGATTAACTGTTTGTTTATTCAGCCGCTGCCACGGAAACGGTGAAGACAAAAACCAACACAAAGCGATTATGTCATCCACTCTTCTGCTCGTTACCGGCGCGAAACTGTTTCAGAATTTTAATAGCCAGGTTCCAGGCCGCACTGAGTTGATAACCAGTGTCCCTGTTGACTAATAAATCAGTTGATCTTATTTCCACACCTTCTGTTATAACGCTGGCCCAAAAATCTTTGACTCGGGCTAAAATGGTTGTTTTTCAAATTCAAATGTGTGATCCTCTTGCACACTATGTTCAGCCACCGCAGATTTCTCTTCTTGCCCAAGACGAACATTTCTGGCGTGCTCAACACATCGCTGCACAATGCATCGCTGCGTCTGTCCAATGAAACCATGGCCACATTCACATGGTAAATAATATACACCAGGCGTTTGTAAACCTAGGTCATCTTCAACGCTGTCGACCAAGTTTCTAATTTTAGTGGGTGGTCTATAAATTGTCTTGACTCCGTGTTGTGATAACAGTCTACCTATTTTGAAACTTAGGGCACCCACAAACAGCAGAAACGCAAGGCCCTTGGTATCAATCTGATCTCTCCGTCGATTTTCCTTCTGTTTTAACGCGCGAGTAATCTGCCCCTGATTATAACCATTATTTAAAAACGTTTTCTGTAGATAGTCCAATTCACCAGCCAGGCTATGTTTGTCACAAATCCTTTGTGCTCTGTGTACCAAGGTAGTTAATACAGAGTTGCGTTGCGCCGGATGATGACAGCTGTTGACGTTTAAATATAAGATGGTATGGGTAGGCTTCCGATACACAGTGTGTCCCAGCGAACCATTGGCACATTTAATAACAAGCACATCAAGAAACGGCAGGCAACTGTCCTCCTCCAATTCCATTGTGAACTTAATATTTTCATGGATAGAATTGAGATGCAGGAATTGCTCAAGACTGTTTCTGCCATGTGGCCAAATCACAAAAGTGTCATCAACATACCTATAAAAACACTTCGGCCTGAGTGGTGCATGGTTTAATGCCTCTTCTTCAAAAAATTCCTTAAAGAAATCAGCAATGACAGGAGACAATGGCGAACCCATTGCTACACCGTCCACTTGCTCGTAATATTCTCCTTCAAACTGAAAATAAGTGGTTATCAACACATGGTGGAAAATTTCAATTATTTTTTGATCAAAATACCTCCTTAACAGATCTAAGGAGTCGACCAAGGGAATATGAGTAAAAAAAGATACCACATCGAAGCTCACCATTAAATCACCAGGATCTAACTTCATGTTGTCTAAGATTTCCACAAACTCACTGGAATTTCAAATACTGTGATGACACTTCCCTAACCATTGGGTAAAGAATATCTATGAGGTATTTAGCCAAAAAGTACGTAGGGCTATCAATTGCACTTACAATAGGTTGCATAGGTACTCCTACTTTATGTACTTTTGGTAGACCGTACAACCTAGGAGGAACAGGAGCACGGGGTTGGAGTCGTCTCTTCACATCTTCTGGTAGTTCTAAGGAGCGGATCAGCTTCGTAGTCAAGCTGGTCAGCTTAGATGTAAGGTCTCAGTTAATCTTCCTGTATGCTTGGTCCTCCGAAAGCTGCATAATTTTACCATGATCGTCCACCTTGCTTAAAACCACCATGCAGTTACCCTTGTCTGTTGGAAGAATAACAATATTTTTGTCTTTCTTCAACTCATGAAGCGCACGCCTTTCTTTACTTGAGATGTTTGATTTAGGCAATTTACCTTTACAAAGCACCCGGCATGTTTCACGCCTTATCTCCTCTGCTTCTTTCGCAGGTAGAGTGTGAACTGCAATTTCCACGCCACTGATAATCTCCCAATAAGTCACAGATTTAGGTACTGGAGCAAAATTGAGGCCTCTCGATAAAATAGATGACGTAGCAGGATCAAGTTCTCTGTCTGATAGGTTGGCAATAGTTTGCGCTGAAACATGTGGTTTCGTGGAAAATTTCATTGAAATCCGCTCAAATTTTGAACATTGTCTGTCTGACACACATTGTTGCAGCAAGAAACTATACACCGTAGTACTGCCATCTACCCACTCCCAGGCATCTGCAGATAATGCATTTGCAAGGTAAAGATGACACGATAGCAGCGTCTAGGCAGAGAAGGACGCCTTTGAAACGTCCCACAAATGTAACATCTTAACACGGCTGGTATTACGAGAGAAATTTATTAATATACAACGCCGTGAAAAATTGCGATCTTGAAAGAGAGTTGCTCAAGACTGATCAGCCTGGAAGGAGCTACAACAAAACTATGTAGGATTAAATTGTAAAATATAGCTCATCTGGCTTAAAGAGGCTACATCCTGAAACAAGGATTGATAAAGCTGTAAAAATAAAATAAAAAAGTCTGTGTCTGTCTATTACGTTTTGATGACTAAACATCTATATTGATACTGATGAAATAAGAAAATACTTTGTATCTTTAGGAAGTACACAGGATACTTTTCCAAGATGAATAACAGTTTTTGTCATGAAATCCTGATAACTTATCGAATGGTGACAGACAGACGGATGTGTGTATAAGTGCATAATGTTACATTGGTCGGTCAGGCTGTTCTTCTCACGCAGTCAGTGTACGTTCCGTTAATAAATTTTGTTTATGACAAATCTTATTATTTAGTATTGATGTTAATTTGTACTGCACCATGCTATTATTTTGTGTCTACTAAAAGTGCCTGGCACCAATATACTTTATCTTCTTTTTTTGACATGCTGTACAGGCATAAATTGGACCTAAGGTGTAGCTCTAGTGGAGCTTGAGCTTATTAGAACCCAAGAATCAGATGCTCTTGCTGAATAAAGAAGGGAAGATTAAGGTGGAATTGAGATTGCCCTCGCTTAAACCATCCCCCAACACTATACCTCATTTTTTTAAAATATTTTCAAACATTTTGCAAATTAATGAGACAGGGTCAATGGTACAATGGTATGGTGATGGCTTCCCTGACATATTATATTGGCTCCATGTTTTTTGGGACACCTCTTACGTACCTTACAGCATTCAACATCCAATTCTAGCAATGAAATTCTAATGTTCTTCAATCGTTTGAAGCCGAATAACTGGATTGGTTTGGCCTAAAAACGTGAGGAACACCAAGGGGAACCATGAAATCCAACCAACAAACCCCTTAGAATCTGCAGGAAGACATAAGTTAAAAATAACAAAATATGTAAGAAATCTGACTGACAATTACTAATAAAGAAAAGACAATTATAAGAATTAATGATAAAGAATGGGCAACACCAGAAAACTTCATGTTTCCTGTGTTATTATTTGTGCTGAATCACCATTATAAATTCAATTGATTGTGTTTAAAGGCATTTCATGTCAGGTACAAAGCAGACATATAAAACAGTTGCACTTACTTAAAGCCAAGTTTCAAATTTGATTAAAGAAACAATGCAGCTACTTTACGGTATAGAAAAAAAAGCATAATCTCAGCTGATACTGTACACAGCTGCTCCATCAGACGGTTCTGTTGCAAAAAGAAAGCTATTGACCTCTTCAACTGAACGCTTCTCGTAGAATAATGTTTTCAGTTTTTCAATGTACTTCTCATAATTATCTTGAGTTGTTAAAGCAATCGCACAACCACCCCAACTGTAGGACAAATACAAAAACACTGTTATATCATAAAATTATGACTATTTTAAAAAAAATTTAATAAGAATGAAATTTTGATACAAACCCTGCTCCAGTTAGCCTGCAACCAAGGCTTACATCTGCACTCAAACTAACAACTTCATCCAATAAAGGATGACTGCATTCAAACAGATGTTGAAGACTGTGGTGACTCTCTCTCATTAAATCACCCAGCTGTTGGAGAATTTCATCATAGTTTGCATCAGAATGGCAGGCAGAGCAAAACTTTTTCACACGATCTGCTTCTGGAAAAAATAAAAACAAATAACAAATTTCAATTTATACTAAACAGCAACATTGTAGAAAAGTTGTGTTTGAACACGAAATTTATTTCAAAAAGAGCAATCATAATCTACACTACTGATATGAATGAAATGCCAACACTGAAAATTTTGGAATTTTTGTCTGTCTGTCGACACATCACAAAAAAAAACCCTTATGTATGGATTTTAACAAAACTGCACATAGTGACAACTTAGGTCATGGGTCAAGATATAGAATTGATATTTCTTATTCTGATAAATTATGAAGTTCCCAATGACCCAGAGTCCAAAACTATAAATTGTGATATTTTTGTCAGTTTGTCCATCAATCATGCAAACATTAATGAACGTATTTTAAAGAAACTGCGCAAATTTTCTTGGTATTCCAGGTGGAACCTCATCAGTGTTTTGAAACACAACATTTCAACCATCATTCTGTGCTTTCATCACAGGACTGCCATGCCATGCAACATATAAATAGTTTCCAAATCAAGCGCTAACCATTGAAGCAACATCAATCAAGTTTTGCTGCATCATAAAAGAATTTTTTTAATGCAAATTAATAACATATTTCCCAATCATTTTTGTATATCTATGCATGCATATTTCTAATACCAATGAACACATTTCAACAAAACTTTGCATAGTGACAGCTTATTTCAACAATAAACATACAGGACACTTATTATCTAGCTCATAACATAGCTCTCAATGCAACAGAAACCAAAACCATAAATTCTGGAATAACACTCGTGTGTGTGTTTTTGTGCACACATGTGAGTGCTTCAGGGGTTTTATATCTTAATTTATAAATCTATCTATCTATATCTATAAAACGAAAACCAGATATATTGGTCTTATAAACTCGGAAACTACAAAGCAAATTTCGATGGGGTTTTCAATTCAGTTGTTTGGCATGTCTTATGTTTCAATGTTAAATAATGCAGGAGCATTAAATGAAATTATGAACGTATGATGACAAATCCCAAAGATGGAAGGATTAGATGTTGCATACATCACACTAAACACACAACTTAAATGTCTCTGAGCATAGCCTTTAATTAAAGTAATAAGATAACTTTACAATAATAACTATTTTACACACTAAACAAAACTTGAAGTATTCTTTCCTTTAATTCAGGATATTCAATTTTTAAACGCCATAGATAGCCATAAAACCAACAGAGATTTTCTTTAACCCTTTCGCGGCTACGAGTGCCGAGCGTCTTGCCTCCCCGGCGGCTGGGGCGAGCGGATCCACCGTGTGCCTGGCCGGCGGGCGGCTGTGTGGTCCGACAACCGCTGCAGGCTACGGCCGCTCTGGGCTAATCACGCGTTCGTAGCCACAGGAATAATTCAGGGCTCGAATACCAATTGTCTAAATAAGTGGTATGACCTTTATTGAGGTATGGCAATAATAAACTAACAACAACATCGCCTGATTTTCCCCAATCAGCATTTACAGTTTCTATTTCCGTGCCGGCACCAGTATATACAATATAATCCAGAATATAATTGGTTTGTATGTCACAAAGAACGAAAATTTTAATGCCAAAACGGCTACGTATATTTGGTATGTACTGCTTGAAGCGGAGCCTTCCTTTGAACAGTAGCAGACTTTCGTCGATCACTAGATTCTCAAAGGGTACTACAGTTTCGCGTAATTTATTTTTTGTGTGACCTACAATGAGACGTATTTTCACAATAATATCTTGAGATGTGGTGGAATTGTCACTGAAGTGCAACAAACACAGGATCAACTTGTACCGGTCCCTGGCCATTATGTTAGAAAATATTGGTGTTTTAAGCAAAGAATCTTTCGACCAATATTCATTTACTTCTAACTTCTTTCTTCTAGGCATAAGCAGAGAACACGCCAGGAAGCTCTATAGGCTTCCAGCGTGCTAATATACTGGGTGCAGTCGTCATTTTTTCAGTTTATAATAATTATTGATCTGTGTGCAGATGGCAGAAACAAATTCCATGTACATGAAGTACAAAAAGAAATCTAAATGACTTGCTGACTCTTCGAAGTCTACTTTCAACCCGCTAAATGTGTTCACAAAACGGTGTCGTTTCGTCACAGGATGATTCTCCGACCATTCATACTTTCTTTTTCCCGACGAAGTTTCACTTACTTCATTTCCTTTTCCGTCTTCAGAGGAAGAATCTTCTGTTCGTGATGTGGATTCAGCATTACATCCAGACGTATCCAACTCTTCGTCGGAAGAAAACTCTGAAGTATCACTACAATCTTCGTCGCTACTATTCATGAGGATATCCATGATTTCCTTGTCCGATATACTGCGTCCAGACATGGCAAAGGCTACAGATAAGAACGCTGTCATCTCACCAGAAAAAAAAACAGAACTGGCCGAATGTTAGACTCGTAAGCAGTAAGGGCCCAGGGGAGGTGAAAACTAAAGTGTTTTCCTACAGAAAGTCCAGAGTATAACAGTGTTCTCAGAAATTCTCAGCATTCTCAGAAATGCGGTCGACAGCAATTAGCCGTTTACCTGCTTCCGAGCTCGGGCGTATATGTATGCCGTTAGCCGTCAGGACTTCCCGCCTGCCGGGCGTACATGTATGCCGTTAGCCGTCTGGTCTTCCCGCCCGCTGGGCATACATGTACGCCCGTAGCCGTCTGGTCTTTCTAGCGGCAGGGCATACATGTATGCCCGTAGCCGTGAAAGGGTTAAGCACGATCTCTGGACAATGTCTTTGGCCATTGGCATTAGTCTTCTGTTTACAATAATATTATTCTGAATTCACTTTTAATATTTGTATAAAAGGCTGAAACTGTGGAGTTAAAGTATCTGGCGTTTCGAGCAAAAAGTATATCCATTCACTTCCCAATTGAATCAAATGTGAGTTTCTAACATAATCTAGCATTGTTCAGTAATGTAGTAATGCAATTTCTTAAACATATTAATGAAGCTTGATATACATGAATCTTTTTGGACGAATGAAAATAGTGTACGTGCAAATAACACTCAACCAGTGCGTTTCTTGGCAGGTGGCTGGTGAATCTAGGTTTGCTTTAATTCCGAAAAAAATTGCCACAAATTTTATGAAACTTTGTACAAATGTTTCTCATTGCAGGAATAAAATAGGGTACAAGTAAATCCACGCCAAGTATACCGGGCAACGCCGGGAACTCCGCTAGTATTTAAATAAAGCAATCTGTTCATACACATTCCAGGCAGCACACCTTCAAATACTGTTTGCAGAGAAGCTGTGTGAACAATACCGAAGTGCGACTGATGGTCATACACATCCATAAAATCTTCTTAGTGACAGTTTAAAGGGATGGTAGCAAAAAATAATGTGCATGAATGTGTTTAAAACATTTGCATGCAACATAAATTCAGAAGGAGAGGAAGAGCTATTTCTCTGCATTTTCCCATCAATTTTTTTCTTATGGCTATACACCTTGTCGACATCGAGGTCATTAGACGTGGAATGGGACTGGGGCAAGAAATGGGAAGAAATTTGGCCATGGTATTTTTGAAGGAAGCATCCTGGCATTCACCTGTAGTGATTTGAGGAAACCATGGAAAACCCAAATCCTTACACCCAGATGGGGATTCGAACCTGTATCCTCCCAAATGCGAGGTCAAAATGTCAACCGCTCACCCACCACGTTCAGTTTTTTCCACCCAGCCGAAATTTCAAATTCCAAATAGATGAAGTCGACTGCATCACTGCTAGTAAGTATTTTATAAATTAGTAATTAATTACTTGTCATAATCAGTGCATACATGTAAAACATATGTATAAGGGATTGAAAAAATTACACAATTATTGTTTAGAATGTATTGTAAGCACCTTAGAATTTTGGCAAATTCTAGTTTTGCTTAGGCGGGTCTTAGAAATTTCGAGAAGTGTAGTTTTCAACTTTAAGGAATTTTCCTGTAATCTTCCCCATAGTTACGATCCACCATAAAAAATCATTTTAAAGTGTATTTATCATATCGGGAAACGTTTAGTTTAAGAGATATTCCCGTTTGTTCAAGTTTTGAAACACACGATCATAAAAGTAAGAATTCTAAGATTTGTAATATCTTTAAATTGTGTAAAGCTACAAACGAACTTTTACCACCAGTTGTAGTCAGCACTGTCCCCGATATTTTGGCAGTAAAATTAAATAATTTGGTAAAGTCTAATTAGTAGTTTTAATTAAGAGAAAAAAATAAGCTTTTTTATTAAAAGAGATATTAATTTAAAAATTACATCAGTAGATAGCACTAATTAAGACGATTTTGTACATATAATGGTTTCCATAAAAAGTTTTTGAAAAATAGATTGTTGCGGATTGTTGTTGACACGCGTAAAATTCCACAACACTTAGGGATTTTCCCCAAATTAGAATGTATCACTATGTGAAGTTTTAAACAGCTAAAACTTTAAAACTAATTACTCTAAATTTCTCATGAGACTGCCGTTGGACTTCTAGTAGAAAAGTCCAGATACTGTCAAAGTTTAAACATTTTTTATAGTCTGGATCGTCAAATAAATTACACACACTTTTAGCTACGTGGAAGCAAAAAGATGTGATACAGTTGCTGACGTCACTGGTTCTAGTGGTTTCTATAAAAAGACCCCGCCGCCATTATGGTCTGTCTGTTCCTGTCCGTCGTCTCGGTTAGTCTTTCTTGTTTGTCGCGGGTTGTAACTCGCCATGTTGGCTAGTTCGACCATGTTGGGTGTTGCCGAGTTAACTAGTAACATGAACTTTTAAATTTACTAAAGGGGTTCGGTCGGTCAAAATTTCTCTCCACTACCTGCAAACTTTTGGTAAAGTGTGTTCGATTTGCCAACTCAACTGTAAAATGCATATTTGAAATTTTGTGACTTTGGAATAAAACGTGGAATTTTCTAAAAGTGAACTTTTATCATTTCATAGACATCTTACAACCTTTTCTCTATTTGTGGGTTAACAAATATTGTGGCGACCTCAAGCATTTAAGTTGAGTTATCCGGCTGCATGGTCAAGTCTAAATTATTTTCGTAAATCTTCCATAGAACTTTGAGTCAACAAACTGTTAGTTGAGGCACTAAGGCTATACTACAGCCCCGGTATCAGCCAAGGGTCTTACAGTATATGCATTAGCAATTCAAAAATTATTGTTAGTACTTGACAATTAATAGCCTAATTTTTTGTACCACATTATAAAATTGAGATTTATGTTAACAGCAAGAAACAGGAAAGGTTATTTACACTGGAAGTTTCAAGAAAATACTGGCCCCACCACCTAGGACAAAGCAGGAAAGCATTGATGATACATGAATTTAGAAATTCAATGAAAATTTGCTTAATATTTATTTTATTTGCTGTCAATGTACAAAAGTCTATAACAGCATTTCTCAAACTTTTTCAACCTATGAGCCAGTAAATAGCCAAAAGGACCCAGTCAACTGATATGATAAAGGAGCGGGATGGGGAGTCATTGGAGGAAAGGAGAAGGGTGAAAAGAGTGCTGGTAATGTACAGGCGTAGGTTGGTGATGGGGCTTGGAGAGATATTGGTCAAAGAATTAGCAATAGTGCATGGAAGGGGAAAGATGGCCACGACCACAAGCTGGCTCTTGATTTCATGCATAAGGGAATTGGAAATTTTTTTGTTTGTCAGAAATTGGAACAAATTATCAAGGGAAATGACAAATAATTTTTCCAAAAGCACTTAAGGAATTTAAAATTAAAATTCCTAAATCGGAAAAGTAATTGGTAGAAGTATTTAACACTTCCGTTATAAAAGATAATTTAAGAAAAGGGGAAATTACATGACTAGGGTTACTGCCACCGGAGTGTTAGCTCCATCGCAATTAAAAAAAAAAAAAAATAATAATAATAACTTACATGGGCCCATATTTTTGGATATTATATTATTAAATATCTAGGACATATTTTATTATACCATTACAACATAATAAATCTATATGGATATTTTGATTTCATATGGAAAAACAGTAATGAAACTGGAAATGAAATATTAAAATAATTATATATTGACCAGACTTAAAATTTAGTAACGGAGTGAATAGTAATATTAATGTAGGCTGGATGTTACACTACACCACCAACCTACATGCACAAAATAAAAGAAATGAGACCTGGAAAATTTTATTTTTGTTTACTTCACCACTGTTGTTACCAACCCTACCACGTACTGTAGTCCTTTACACCTATTACAAGACCCTCAGAAAATGTTCATTTAATTAATTCTTACAAGAACGGCACTCTTTTTGATGCCAACTGGAAATGAATAGACTATTGCAGTAATAATACTGTCCTATATCGTCCTAGAAATACCAGATTTTGGCCCGGTTATCCAAAAATCGTGGCTTTTTAAAAAGTTCAGTTTATACATCATACTAATTTATAGCCTTATACAGTATGAATACAGTATTTGCTGCTGGATGGTTTAGGTAGCTGGTGTAAATTGTTTGCTTGTGACCATTCATTGTGATGTAAGCTTAGCAATGAGGATTATAAATGAATTGGTTCACAGTGGCTCCAGATCATAAATATATAATCTATATGAACCACACAAAGGGTTTGAGTGACATGTTCAGGAACTGTTTCTTCAAATGACAGATGGTAAACTTGGAAGCTGAAGGAAAAGAAGTTTTCTGAGAGAATGAAGTGAGGTAGGGATTTGAGAAAGCATGTGCTGAGAGGTTATGTGGGTGTCACATTTCTAGGGAAGAGTTCCAAAACACTGAGATCCTAAAGCAGTCTGCTGGCTCATTGGTTAAGGCATCTGATTGGGGAGCAAAACATCCCCAGTGTGAACATTGGTTTCATCTGGGATTTCTGAAAGGTCCTTTACCAGACCTTCAGCTCTGGCACAGCTTGCTGTGTAATGTGAAGTACACCAGAACACTTCCATCAATCGAATTCCTATACCTGGTAGTACAGGGTGCGGCAGCATAACTTCCTTTTTTTAAATGCATGCCATTCAGTCGGTTGATATCGTAGCGCAGCGCTAGTTGTCTCGTTCGAGAGGCGTGACTATAAAGTTTTGTCCCGACACAGTTTAGTCGCCATCATGCGTTGGAACAGTGAGGAGCGTGAGTTTGCCATTGAGGCCTACTTTCGAGCGGATGTTCTGTGATCGCAGCCCAGCGCGCTTTTCGGAATCGCTTTAATTTGGCCCCGTTGACCCCTGTCCCGGACCTGAAATAAATTGTTACGTGGGTCACTTCGTTCAGACAAATTGAAAGTTCTACAAGACGAAGATCTGGAGGCTCTCGGCCCATCAGATTACCTGAGAACATTGAGACAGTGAGAGCTTCAATGTTGCGATCACCACGGCGTTCTGTGTGCAAACATGCGTCTGCCCTTGGAATTTCCGATCATTCTGTGAGGAGAATTCTTCATGATGATCTTCATTTTCATCCATACAAGACGGCGATTGTACAGGAACTTTCTGAACTTGACTTCAATTCTCGGAGGAATGCGTGTGAGGTTCTTCTGGAAGAGGTTTCTGAGGGTGCTATTGTTTTGTTTTTACTGATGAAACCCAATTTCATTATTGTGGATACATCAACAAACTAAACATGCACTACTGGGCTGACACCAATCCTCGACAATTGCATCAAAGGCCTTTGCATTCACCTAAAGTCACAGTGTGGTGTGCAATTTCCTCAGGTGGCTTTATTGGTCCCTGGTTCTTTGAGGAAAATGAAGTCACAGTGGCAGTGAATTCGGTCCGGTATGTAAACATGTTAAGGAATTTTTTTTCCCACGGCTAGATGAGTTGGACTTAGGGGATACTTGGTTCCAATAAGACGGTGCAACGGCACACACTTCAAGAGCATCTATGGCTGTTTTGAGGGAACACTCCCCACAGCGCCTCATCTCAATTAGGGGCGATTTGGAGTGGCCGGCCCGCTCTTCCGATTTGACCCCTTGTGATTTTTTTCTATGTTTTTTTTTTTTTTGAAATACCGTGTTGATGTGAACCACCCAAGGACCTTACATGATTTTAAGAACAACATCCGGGAAGAAATTGCCAACATAACGCCTGCTATGCTGGTAGGAGTCATGACAAACACCAGAAATCGGTTTACTCAGTTTGTGCAGACTGGGGGACGTCATCTACCTGATTGGACCTTCAAAACTAAGTAAAACAAAACTTTATGTATGTGGCTACATTATAAAAAACAAATAAAAAATTTCTGATTCATACAACTGGTTTTATTATGTTTTGAAAAAAGGAAGTTATGCTGCCGCACCCTGTATTACCAGGTTGGGTTAAGATAGGCTACTACAGAATGCGCAGCTAATAATAATAATAAAACCTGTTACCAAGTCATTACAACCATATGAGCTTTTACCTAACTGAGACCCTGACAATGTGGGATGAGTGTATACAAGGAAATAACATTAATGGAAAAAAGGAAGGATTTTATTGGTAGAGAATTGGGGACTATAGACAGTGCTAGAGGAAATGTGGAATTTCTTTGTTGAATGAAGGCATAAAAGGACGGAGATGTTGGCCCACAAGGGCAGGAATCCATTCAATGGATGCTATGGATGTTACACCATAACTATAGTTCAATCAGATTGCCAGACTTGTGTATGTTAGGAAGAAGGTACAGGGTGTGTGTACAGGATTCTGCAGAGTAAGGATGAGGGGCATTGTAAGAAGCATACTTCACAGAAAATATTATATGTAAAGGATGGACGGTAAGTGCTGGTATCAGAGAGCTGCCTCAAAGTCTCAGCTTCATAATTACTATGGTCTATGACTACAATTGGTTGAGCCCTTGTTAGTTGAGTGGATGATGATATTCTTGTTCCTGGGCAGTTCACTAATTGCTCTGGTTTCAACAGAATTTATGTTACTGGAGTGGAAAATGAAGTTCTGGTAACGGATGAAGGCAAGAGAGAGGGGAGAGGTACAGTAGGAAATCCGGGAATAGGGGGATATTGTTTTGGGGAATGTGAGATTGATCCAGTAAGGATGGAGGCTTAAATTGCTGTAGGCTGGATTAAATCTTATCACACCAATTGCCACTCACCTCTGTGATAGTAAAGCAATACTGCCAGTGGACAGTGCAGTGCATCGTTCTGATGATGAGACCCCCCCTCCAAGGCTGTGTGGTCGATATTAGGGTTTTCAAAAATAAGTGTATCCTTTAGAAGAAAAAAACAAAAACAAAAAACAACAACAACAGAGATTTGGGTTTTTAACAGAGGAGTGGAGATAAGGTTCACCAAAGACTTTCACATTTAAACCTTGGTCAGCATAAGAACTTAATGTGCATTGTGTAGGGGTAAGAGAGAAGATGTATGAAAAGCCTTTTTTTTTTTTTTGCAGAGCATGGTCAACCTTATGGAAGTATGGGATAGTTGCTTTGAAGAGTATAAAGTAGTATCCAAAAATTGATGTTATATAATAAGAATGTGAAATACTACTGACAGTTGTAGACATGTAGATCCCTAACAATGTTGCGTGACAAGTTTCAACTTCCTAGCTTGGTCGGTTTGTTCCGTATGCAAGTTCGTGCCACGATGTAAATGTCTCATGATTATTACAATGAACATAAAAAATTAGCATTGGGTACGTGTGAGATTTCGTTTGAAATTCATTAAAGTACTAGGATAACATACGAAATAATTCAAGAAGCATTTTGAGATGAAGCCCTAAACTTTATTATTAAAGTTTTTGTTTGTTTTGTTTTCATGTTTTAAAGCTGACCAAGACAACAAGTGTTCCAAAAGACCTTTGAACTAAGACACCATGCCTGAAACAATTGTCAGAGTTTAAGAAATGGTTCTTGAAGACCATATTCTGACTGCAAAATAACATTTGCCGCGAACAATTCTTTAAAGAAAAACGTCATACACAATCTCAAGACAGTTGACGACCCATTCTCTAATTCTGGAATCTATAAAATTAGTTGCAATAATTGTTCTAAATATTATATAGGGCAAACAGGCAGAGCAGTTAAAACGAGATACAAAGAGCATTTATTAAGTAAGAGTGGCAACAACATACGTAACTCTACATTTGCTGAACACTTACACAAGACAAACCATGTCCCCAGAGCTTTAAAAGACACCATAATTTTGCATAAAGAGGTCAAAGGACGTAAAATGGACTTATATGAAGAACTAGAAATTTTTAAACATTTACAAAAAAATGACAATAATATGTTAAACGATCAGTTGCAACTCGCGAACAGACGTTTCTTTGAAGGCTTCAAACCTATACTTATTAACAAGTAATCGATGTTATTCTCCTCAGAAAACCTATAAAATGGCTTGTTGTTACATTTAAGCGTTATAAAATATTATATAGTTATGTAAAACATGTACTTGTTACCAAGTCTGACACAATGTATTCGATTTTAAATCTTATTCTAATTATCGATAGTTAAGTTCACGAAATCGATCCTTGTTTGCGTGAATGCGCCGCATGTGGCGCCTCCTATAAAGTCTTCATGGTAGAATGTTTACAACAGATTAGTCAGTTGACGCAGTGTGCTTGTACCAAGCACATGTTCATCTCCGCCCACTAGGTACGGTAAATATTGTATTTTGATGGTTTTTATCTTGATTTTAACATGACATAAGGGATTATACCTTGAAAATGACAAGAGTTTTTTACTCTCTTTTATAGCATGATAGTAGGTGCTTCTGAAGAAGACCAGCTTATGTTGGTCGAAACCGGTAAAGACTATTAGAATTATCGATGCAACTGGTTGGCTGTACTGTACATCTGTTCATATTCTGACAACTCACCTTGGAAAAATTTGTATAGGTTAAAAAATTATCAGTGAATTTTAACAAAAGAACTGGGCATACAATAAATTGTAGCAAAATTTGTTCCACACCTTTTGACAAGTGATTACAAGCAGCCTGCGGCTAGTCTGAGATTTGGGGAACAGTATCTAAAATATTCTGCATATTGTAATCAGGGCTTGTTTGTATCTTCAACAAATGCCTGGGAGCAGTGTAGATATCCTTGTCAGAACATATAAAAGTTGTTGTTGGATTCGGGCAGAAGCTACATTGTTGTCAAAGGATGCCAGCTTAGCATGGAATATGATCACACAAGGCATAACTGAATAGGACTTACATGGCGAAAGAAGGACAAATCTCTGTACAGCAACACTCCAGTCACTTTCCCTCCCCCCTTACCGATATTATGCCAAAGCATTGGGATCAGCAGATTTTGACTTCTAGACAGACACCTGAACAGGAACGCGGTTAGGCAGAAGTAACAGTAATGTCAAAGCATTTTTTTTTTATTTTTTTTTTTAGCTTAACATCTCTCTAACAGCGAGGTCTTTAGAGACGGGAAAGGATGGGGGGCAAGGAATGGGAAGGAATTCGGCCATGGCCTTTTGAAGGAAGCATCCCGGCATTTGCCTGGAGTGATTTGGGAAACCATGGAAAACCCAAATCTGGATGCCTGGACGAGGATTCGAACTGCCGTCCTCCCGAATGCGAGGCCAGAACGCCACCATGCTCGGTGAATGTCGATGCAAATGGTAAGTTATCAGTTTCAACTGGCAGGGCTAATAACCTAGGGTACTGACTAAGTAACCCCAAATACTGGCATACATGCATGCAGTGTTGCCACTGATGATGGAACTGGGGAACTTCATGGTACCGACCATCCTTAGCAATTAATCAAGATTCTGTCTGTAGACTAGAGAGATATAAATTTTGTTTTATCAAAGATAGATAGAATTCTGCAGTAACTATACATTCAATCATCCTATCAGCACTGCCAGAGAGGCGTAATAGTGTGGGAGCTCCTATTCAAGAGGGAGCCTCCCAAATTCTAGGTATGCCAGGTAATATGACAGGCGGGTGCGCAGACTTCCGCGGTCGTTGTCAATGTAATCTTGCTTGTCTGGGTTGAACCGCGTCAATTTGTCGAAACCTAACGTTTTGGCCATCATTTTGTGGCCTTCTTCAGAGTACTGTCACGGCTGGAACTGCTGCCGCCCATATATAGCTCCCGAAGAACGCGCTAGCCATTTGGAGTGATGTCACTCAAACTACCGCCGCCAGCGTGGCCGGTCCGATGGGGGCCTGCGTCCCGCGTTTTCCTGATCAAGCATGACCATATTTGGTCACGTTGTAGCCCGCCGTCCGCGTTCATATTATCTGGTCTTTTTTTGATTTCCAATGCTTCTCTGACACGCCGGGGCCACCATCTGCTTTCTTGAACCAATACACTTGTGTCACTGAATAAAATTGCTTGCCCACTGTCAGCAGAATGTTGCGCTACATTTTAAAGGAGATGTTTCTGGCCAACGGCTACAGCCTTGACGTCATCAATAAGGCCACTGCAAGGCTTGCACCTCGAGCATCACCCTGTGCTCCGACACCGGAAGCCGAAGCCAGAAAAGAAACAGACGGACCCACGGCAGTATTACCCTATGTCCACGGGGTGATGGATAAAATCGGCCGTCTTTTAAAGAAGAAAAATATCCGTCCAATATACAGAGCGCCTAGGAAGATTTCTGGTGTGCTTTTAAAAGTCAAAGACAAGAGGGAGAAGTTGCAGACAGCGGGCGTATACCAGATACCCTGTAGCTGTGACCAAGTGTATATCGGCGAAACTGGACGGACAGTCAAGGAAAGGCTGTGTGAACACATGAGACATCTTAAAAATAATGACGTCAGCAAATCAGCTGTAGCGCAACATTCTGCTGACAGTGGGCACGCAATTTTATTCAGTTATTGGTTCAAGAAAGCAGATGGTGGGCCCGGCATGTCAGAGAAGCATTGGAAATCAAAAAAAGACCAGATAATATGAACGCGGACGGCGGGCTACAACGTGACCAAATATGGTCATGCTTGATCAGGAAAACGCGGGACGCAGGCCCCCATCGGACCGGCCACGCTGGCGGTGGTAGTTTGAGTGACGTCACTCCAAACGGCTAGCGCATTCTTCGGGAGCTATATATAGGCGGCAGCAGTTCCAGCCATGACAGTACTCTGAAGAAGGCCACAAAATGATGGCCGAAACGTTAAGTTTCGACAAATTGACGCAGTTCAAGCCGGACAACCAAGATTACATTAATATGACAGGCGTTTAGTGTATTGCCAAAACCTATAGTTCAAGAGGATGCCTTAAATTCATCACCCTGAAGCCATCTATCACATTTCAGTAGTACACTGCAAGTCCACACATGTTGCTTTAGTGCAAGCCTTCCTGACAAAAGAGCATATCCCATTCCTCCTGAGGCCAATTAATTTGCCATATTTCTATCCCCCAACATAAATATGATACAGACAACTGTCAGGCTTTACATCTCGTCAATGTCAAGATCTCCTATGATAATATCTACATTTGCCTCCTACAGTGGATGAGTTCTGCCAACAAATAAATGCAGTTTGTGTCTCTAAACCCCACCACAATACTATATTCTAGCAATTAATTGGTCTCCTACTTTGCTCCAGGATGCTACTAGTTACACAGTATATTGAGAGTGCTTAAATGAAGTGTGGCTAGAAAATAACTGGACTGAATGTATAAAACTTTTTATTTTTGAACTTTAATATTTAAATCATTTTTTTAAAATATATATAATTGCTTAACGTCTCTTAACAGCGAGGTCTTTAGAGATGGGAAAGGATGGGGGGGGGGGGGGGGGCAAGGAATGGGAAGGAATTCGGCCATGGCCATTTGAAGGAAGCATCCCGGCATTTGCCAGGAGTGATTTGGGAAACCATGTAAAACCCAAATCTGGATGCCCGGATGGGGATTCGAACCGACATCCTCCCGAATGCGAGGTCAGAACGCTAACCGTTACACCACCACGCTCGGTTTTTAAATCATAATTCCGTTCCATGCACAATGATTATCAATCCCTACACCACTTTATACAAATTTCCCATTAAGTGGGTGTGCAGACTTCCGCGGTCGTTGTCAATGTAATCTTGGTTGTCCGGGTTGAACCGCGTCAATTTGTTGAAACCTGATGTACTCTGAAGAAGGCCACAAAATGATGGCCGAAACGTCAGGTTTCAACAAATTGACGCGGTTCAACCCGGACAACCAAGATTACAAATTTCCCATTGTTGGAAGGAATGCAGTAGGTTGTTCATTATGACCTTTGTATCTTTGTTTCTTCACAGCATTAAAAAGACTCAAAATGGGTTCCTTTGAATGCGCTTTTAACTGTGGATAACAAAAATCGGCAATATACAGCAGAGTCATGAGAGTAGAGTGAATGCTCCAATACGGTGATTCCAAGTTTTGACAAAAACCCTTTGAAATTGTGTCTTGGTAGTGGTTCCAAAACCAATTCTTCCACATTTCTGATATTTCCCTATTCCAAGTTCAAAAAGAGTTGTCAAAACCTGCTTACTATAAACATGATTTACAGTCTGACATCCAGGAACCCAATCAATCAATGTGATCAATCTCACAGTTTGGTAAAAAAAAAAAATTATCATTGCTTTGAATTTGGCTTATCTTGGCGAGTGTAGGCTTTTCCAGTGCATGGATTAGCATTGGTTTTAGATCAAACATAAAAAAACAACAAAAAACCATATTCACTACATGCTATTATCCTTTCTAAAATGGTAACATCAAAATCTATGTCATACAGTGTGACAGAGCAAATGACCATTCAAACTTGCTTTTGATCATCAGATTTTAAACACATTTTGTTTATGTTAAAACTGTAATGTAAAATTTGCTGAACACTTTCTTCGTTAATATTTGTTAACTCTCTGACAGTTCTAATACTCAGAAATCTAATTTCTCTAATGATCTTAAACACATTTTAAATGATGGTGTCCATTTTTACATTTCATTGATACTCAATACGATGATCATTTGTGATGTCTTATCTCCTATCATTTTATCGTTTTACCCTCTCAAGAACTTGTGTTCGTGATAAGCAATCACCACCATACTCTTCTTGCACTTGAGCAAATTTAACATTGCTCAACAATGACATCATGCATTTTTGCTAGGCAGAACAAATATATGATCTGATTTAAACAAACACTGCAGCCAAACTGGAAATTGCATGGCCAACAAAATGGTGGACAAGGAGGAGGGGGTACTCAAGCTCAGTGGTCTATCATTGCCAACTGCTTAGCACCAATATCACTAGTGCAAAATCAGGCCAATTATTTTCTAGCCACACCTCGCATATCTGAGGGCTAGCCTGATATGTATTCATTATTTTATGTGTAGTATCCATAAACAAAGTTTCATCACAAATACATTGTACATTATGAGATTGATGGATTTGGGGAATTTTTTTAAACTGTACCAAATTTTTGTCATCTTTCTGTACACATTTACATGAATTACTACAGCAGTTTTAAAGCCTATGGAGAATTAAAGTTTATACAGCAACATAAGCGAAATCTTCTTTGTTAGTTATTAAATGATCTATAATAATTAAAAAAAACACAAGAAAAAAGTCAAAGTTTCTTTTAACAATAGTATATGGGAAGTTTAGTAAGCATAAAGTGGATACTCCAATCAATTAAATATTAATCAACCAACCCTGAAATACGTGGAGTGCCCTCTGCTGAAGTTTGAATACGGTGATGTGAGTTGTGTTGTTAGTCAGGGATATGTCATGCAGCTCATCTTCACTCACCTCAAGTTCTGAACAAATCTGTAAAGTAATATCAGTGTATTACTGGGCATCACAAATAGTACTGAACTGAAAAAACTTATTTCCATAAATAAAAATTCTTAGGGACAGAACTATTTCATTCACACAGTGATGAATAAGTCAGAATTAATCTGTGATGAGAAAGCAATTATTTGAGATATACTCAAAAAATGACTAAAAGTTAATTTTTTCCCCTAGCTAGGAACACTTCAGATCATCAGTGAGCAAAAAAAAATATTCGATAGAGGATAACTAAATATACAGAAACTGCAGTCATAGCTGTAAGCATTACATGAAATAACCCAAACACCTTTCAAGAACAATTAAAAATTCAAGGCTGATATTAGTGAGGCTCAAACATATCTTAACATATACACTGGCAGAAATTAAAAGTGCATCACCCAGACGGAGTTGCGATAAAAGAATTAAATCTGGCCCCAAGTATACGATAGTATTAAATGATTAAAAATTGAAAGTTTTACATTTATGGTACAATTTACTATCCAAAATTGCTATGTTTTTTTAGCAAACTAGTGGTGTAAAGTGTGGTGTAAAATGACACTTTTTTGTCCACAAGTTCTTGTTTACCAAAAACGCCAAAGCAAAGAGTGATGTCCTCTACACTCAAATGTCTTCCCGAAGGATTGACTGTGGCGCAGTGTCAATATACAGACTTGTTACACTGTGGATGAAAGAAGGGGCCAGTACTTAGAGTAGGCACAGGTCCATACAGAAGGACAGCAGCATGTCAAGACTGGTAAATTATGTGGGCGGCTGTTGCTGGCAGACAGGTGACTGCAGGCCAGATCCAAGCAGTGGCTACAGTGAGAGTCACTCCCTGAACGAATGTAAACCAACTGCTTGAAGCTGGGTTACACTCCCTGTCTCCTATCCAATGTGTTCCATTAACCTGATTGCATTGCCAGTAATGATATTAACCTGGTGTAATGCAAAACACAAATGGACATGTGAATGGTGTACATTTGTGTTTAGAGATGATTCTCGATTCTGTCTGAGGTAAAGTGATAATGAACAACATGTACACAGGCATAGTGGAAAAACAGGTTGTGATTTCAGAACATAACACTGATCCAGCACCTGGTGTCATTGTTTGGGGCAATAGGTCTCGGCAGCAGGACTGAGTAGGTTGTTGTTGATGGCAAAAGTGACAGCCCACCACTATGTGGACGGGGTGATAACATTCATGTCCACCATCCAAACTGCATATTCCAACAGGATAGTAACCATCTTCATACTATAACCTTGTGAGGGATTATGATTACAATTTTGACCGCATAGTTCCCGATTCATCCTTAATAGAGCATGTATGTGATGACAGCGGCAGATACATTACATCACATGGTCACCAAGCACAAACTATGCAACAACTTACTGCACAAAATATGCATGCGTGGTGAGACATACCCCAAGAAGACACCTTAACATTTATTGATGGAATACCAGCAAGGATCCACGAACCAACAGGTGCTCAAAGTGGGTGCACTTCTTACTAATGACTGTATCAAAAGGTAATAAACTTAGCCTGATCCATTTCAATTTGTTATCATTTCTTCTGAGTATGATCCTGGATATGTCTAAAGTTTCCTAAAATTCCACCATTCCTGTCTGGGTGTTACATTTTTAATTTCCACTATTGTAATTATGTGCACTTCACATGAAGCTCAATACAAGAAGAAAGGTGAAACAATATATACAATGACAGAATGACAACATACACACTATCAGTATTTTAAACCCATAAATATGGATTATAATCCAACTGGTTTTATAAGTCGTATAATGAATTAAATAAAGAATCAAATTTTGAGATTTGCAATCTGAAGAATTCTAAAAATTGGTTTTTTGATAATTGTGATGATAATATACTTTTTTATTTGTATTGACCATTATAAGATTGTTAAATAATGTTATTAAAACCAGAAGGAAATCACAAATAAACAATTCTGACAACACACAGCCACAGACACATTTATTTGTGCTTAAATCCTTCATCACAAGAAATGGATATCAAGTGATGCAGACAAATTATTATGATCAAAGTATCAAGGATGATATGAAGAAAATAGTCTCAGAAAGTTCAGTATTTGTTAAATCTGAATGTGGAATAAAGAGAGAGAAAGGAACAGTTGAGTAGAACACATGAGCAAGGTGGTATGGAAAGATTTCAAAGTACTGCTACTACGAGTAAAGAGAAGATGTGACATGGAAGTAATGAGATGGCTACAAAACATTGTTTAGGACTCTACTTCAATGTGATGGTATGGACACAGACCCATCTTACTGAAATTACTACAAGATATACTCAGCAAGAAATATGATAAAATAAGCTACATCAGGAGACAGTAAAGGACAGAATATGGGTAAAAACAGTGGTGGGTCACACATAGGTGACAAGACCAAGAAGGACATCAGGGAACAATTAACAGTAGCATGTGGAAGGATGAAAGGATCACACCTGTAAATGAATACTTTGTTTTGGGTATAAGGGAGGGAGAATATTCTCCTTAGAAGGTGGAGGACTGCAGTAAGTTAGCAATGGAGGTGCTGAGCAATGCATTTCAAACTATGAAAGAGTTTAAATAAAAAATGCCCATCAAACATAAGTGGAAATATGTTCCATCAAAATTAATGTTAATAAAAACCACACTGATTGTAAATAAAATACTTTCAGAGTCCCAATGTTGCCAGAAAGTAACAGTCTTCTAGAAAAACTTCTGTTCTCATTTTTAACAGACCTGCTGCCATACCAAGCTAGATAACTGGCTTGACATAGATGGTTCACAGCAGTATGGTTGGAAACAAGAACAGAGGTAGTTCTTCAAAAGTCTCATTAGGGCAACTTACTAACAAAACTTACATTAAGCTATATGTAATCAAGTACAGAATAATAACAGATGATGTCATGTCATAAATGAGATAGATATTAAAGAAATATAAATGAATTTACACAAATGATACCTTTGGAGGAAAATGTCAAACAGATAAAAGGAATAAAAAAAGTAATAAATTTAATTCATTTTCTTTGGTATGCTTGTTCTCGTATCAACAGTTTGCTATTGCCTTTGATAAGCGATAGTTTTCATTGCCAGTGGAGCTTCAGGGCATATCAACAACTAAGTCTTCGGTAAACTTTCACAAATCTATTTAATTGTAAGATGAGCTCAAACAAAAACAAGTACATTTTAGCTGACTGTAAAAGGTCTCAACCAACCGTCCAAACATTAAAAAATAAGTGGAAAATTAATGTATGGCATGACTGTATACAGACAGCCATCATTTAGAATCAAATACAAATTTGGCTGATGTATGGGGGCCAACAAAAAATAAAAAAGTTAAGAAAAGTTTAGTATATTGAGAGTAAGGCCTCACAAACACAAAAATGTTGTTCACTACTAACTGTAATGTAATACTGCTATTTACATTAATTCAAGAACTGATGGTTAATTATTTTCAATATTATGCTTCACCAGCACTATTTTCAATATTGATTTTCTGGTCATTCTGTGAAATGGAACAGGCCATTTCTATTTTAAAGCTTTACAATTAACAAATTAGCACCATATGTTAGCATTCTGATTCAGCGCTTTTTTTTAAATTATGGCTTTACGCCTCATCGATGTCGAGGTCATAAGGGGCGTGATGGGACTGGGGACAAGGGATGGGAAGGAATTTGGCCATGGCCTTTCAAAGGAAACATCCTGGCATTCACCTGGAGTGATTTTTGGAAACCATGGAAAATCCAAATCTGGATGACTGGACAGGTATTCAAACCCATATCTTCCTGAGTGTGATGCCAGAGCGTTATTGCTCACCCAACACACTCAGTTGTGAGGGAAGGAGACTTTACGCACATGATAGGATAAAGCACTAAAGAACAAAACGTGTAGAATATCTTTCAATTTTTCCTGATTATAATTATCTGTGGTAACAGGTTATGGGAGGAATAAGTGATCATAAGCAGATGTGATTCATTAAACAAGTGGCCAAAAATGAAAGTGGGTATCATAATAAGGCACAGGTTCCAATACCAGGGTTCCCACACTTTTAGCAAAAGAAAAATTAAGGCCTTTTTAAGGCTTTTTAAGCCAATTTTTCATATTTTTAAGGCTATATTTAATGTATATTAAAATGTTATGAAAAAACTAATATGCAACTTACAGCAAAGAAATTAAAATATGCATGTTAAGATTATGATGAAATAAGCTTTAATCGAGTTTATAAGTTAAAAATAATAAATTTCTAATAAATTTACTTTTTGTTTTCACACAATACAGCGAATATTGAAACTTATTCCCTTTTCATATATTAAACAAACACCCCAGAAAACCAACACAAGGGCAAAAAGAAACATTACCACTTAGTTATAAGAATTACTAACATAAAAATATATATTTTAACTTAATTTGTTTTTATACATTATAGCACATTAGCAGTTACATCAGAGAAAGACTGCCAAATAGACAGCTCAATTTCTTATTAGATTTCAGGTATAATGTTGAATGAGGAAGACTCACCCCCCCCTTTTTTGAATTTACATGTGAAAGACCCGTAAAAGATGAAACATTTTCCATAGGTTTAAGAAATAGGTTAAATACACTTTTTCAACATCTTTCGAGTTACAGCGGTAGTTCCTATTGGGCATATTTGATCAAATATTTTCTTATATGAGTAAGTTTACTTACCAGATGAGCTACAACATGTTATAAGGGTAAACATAAAACATACTGGTAAGATTTGTTAATATGTTGCAGATTAAATAAAAAAATATATTTTTAAATGATTTTTTTATTTTCATTGTTTAAAAACAAAGGTCAATTCTCTTTAAATCTTTCAATAGAGCCTTAATTTTACTTTCAACATCCTCAAATTCAGCTTTTTTAACTTTAGCAGTTCGTCAAAAACTATTGGACTGTGTGATGTACTTAACATCCCCTATAACCTCAGCTTTATCTGCTAGTTTATCAGCATTATCTTCAAGATCTTTAATTGCAGTTTCTAGATGTGCCTTTTTACACTTCAAATCTTCCAAATCATCTAAAATAGATTTGCGTTTCACTCCCTGAATCCCTGTATTCTTTGCAGTTTTTTTCTCTTCCAGGTACGCAATATACTTTTGACGAGCCATAGCTGCATACATCCTTAACTCCTTAGTTATTAACAACTTATTTTTGCTGTTTTTGAAATGTTGACTGACTAATCTTTGAGCCACTAAAGACTCTTCTTTTAAATTTTCAACTTCCAACTGCTTGTTCACAGAGAAGCCTCGTTCAACATCTGCTTGTCCATGTGATAACAGCAACAATATTTTTACTACTTTGTGTACTCTGTTATAATCTTCTTTGCCTAGATACTTCTCTAAAAAGATATCTAATGTGAATGCTCATCATGTGGATTAAATGAGCTGAAGTGGTTCGAAGCATTTGAGGCAACTTGTGATAAAAAAACTGTGTGTATAAGAATTTCATCACAGTCTCCTTCTCCAATTAAATTTATTTTTGACAAGTGAATCAGAAGATATTTCATCTTTTCATAACAGTTGCTACTATTTAGCGCCATCTGTCTAGGATCAAGGCAAGTCATACTTCTTACAACTCTATAATTTATAGGAGATTTGTCCAGTATGTGCTTAATCATCGTAAAAATGAAGTCTTTGACCTCCATTTTCATCTCGAAAACTTCTTTTTCAGACACTTTCTTGTTGAATATCATAGCCTTGATAAGTTGATCGCCTGCAACTTCTAAACTGATGTTGCTAGCACAGGAATGCTTCGACACATCACTCAGGTCTAATGTTGCCAATTTTTGTACATTAGTCAATACTTTTATGTGTTCTTTCTTAAAAACATTGAAGATAACAATAAAATTTGTAATAAATTTCTATATGGCAAGAGAGGTTTTGTGCTCTGATAAAAGCCAAGAATGGGGTTGTCATTTTAGACACCGAAATGAAAAATTTCAGTTTTGAACAAATAAGATTATCTTTCACTGCCTGTTGAATTGTTAAAAAGGACTTACATGTAGGTTTAGGTAAAGAGCCCTTTTCCACATTCTGTATGTAGCTTTTAAAATCATCCCATATTTCTAATGCCCTTTCTGCTGCAGGTAAATTTTCCAACCACCTGTGCGAACAAAATTTTGAGGGCATTTTTTTACAAGTGGAAATATTGAAGAAATCTCTCTTCTCACGGGTGAATCTTTAAATAACCAAAATAAGGAAACTAGGACTGAATCAAGGTGCCAGCCAGAAGCTTGGCAACCATGTTTAAATGCATTATTTACAACATGTAAACCACATGTTCCACATCCAACATTTCACAATTAAATCCAGTTCTTAATTTCTTTTGCAAAATATTGAAAAATTTCAAATTTACGGATGGACCATCCATTGAAACCTGTATCACTTTTTGGAGAGATAACTTCTAACTGCTTACAAAAAATGTTCAATCAAATCTTCAGCTTTGGCATGGCCCATAAAAACAGAAGTTAAATATGAGGTTTCAATTGTGTTTGAACATTCATTCCAGTATCGCACATGGACATCGAGTTGTTTACTTTGTAAGAAGTTGTTTAAACTCTCATCAAACAATAAAACATAATGACTGCAATTTTCAGAGAGTCATACAACAAATTTCTATAAAATGGTGCAAGGCCAAAACAAAGCAGATAAGCACATTTTGTTGGTCCACAGGAAAATAGTTTAGCTATCTGGCTGTCACTAAACATTTCTTGGAATAACAAATTGATGTCTTTGAAGAATTATACGAGTAATGACTAGTCACACTTCACAGTCCACCTTATTTCAGCATCAAGTACTGAGTTCTTGAGAACTGTCAAAGTATTTGTTGTACTTGGAGGAGGAACAGCAAAATCCAAAGAATTAGCCGATACAACAGCAACATCTGATGTCTCCTTGACAGGCTGAAGTTTTTCTTTCGACTGAGCATTCAAAAATGTTTGTATCCCAGCAGAGGTGCTATTTTTGGCCTTCATCTGTTACAGCAAACACTGCAATATCCTTTGTATTTATCACGGGATGGAGCGAGCCAATGTTTGTAATCTTCGTTATTTAACCATAATATATTAAATGTACACTTTCCCATCGTAAATCATACAAAAAAAAAATAAATAGTGAACGTAAATTAAGCTGTAATATACAATAAAACAATATATACATAAGAAACTAGTGAGAAATTGCCAAGAAATGTAAGACGCAGGCATGTACGAAGCAGAACTACATAAGAGAGGTTCTGTGCAAAGACTCTACTACTTGCTTGAAATATAAGCACTTTGACTCACACTTGGTCAAGGTGAAGAAATCTGCCAATCGGCGTGTCGCCAGGATAGTGAAATTTATCACGCCGAATCTTGGTGTTAAAAAAAAATCAGGCTTTTAGATTTTAAGGCTTTTTAATTTTCATTTTGATTTTTAAGGGCCTTAAAAGGCCTTAAAAATTTCTCAAAAGCCTTAAAATCTTTGAAAAAAGCCTGATTTTTTTAACACCAAGATCGGCGTGATAAATTTCACTATCCTGGCGACACGCCGATGGCAGATTCTCACCTTGACCAAGTGTGAGTCAAAGTGCTTATATTTCAAGCAAGTAGTAGAGTCTTTGCACAGAACCTCTCTTATGTAGTTCTGCTTCGTACATGCTGCGTCTTACATTTCTTGGCAATTTCTCACTAGTTTCTTATGTATATATGTTTTATTGTATATTACAGCTTAATTTACGTTCACTATTTATTTATTTTTTTGTATGATTTACGATGGGAAAGTGTACATTTAATATATTATGGTTAAATAACGAAGATTACAAACATTGGCTCGCTCCATCCCGTGATAAATACAAAGGATATTGCAGTGTTTGCTGTAACAGATGAAGGCCAAAATAGCACCTCTGCTGGGATACAAACATTTTTGAATGCTCAGTCGAAAGAAAAACTTCCTGTCAAGGAGACATCAGATGTTGCTGTTGTATCGGCTAATTCTTTGGATTTTGCTGTTCCTCCTCCAAGTACAACAAATACTTTGACAGTTCTCAAGAACTCAGTACTTGATGCTGAAATAAGGTGGACTGTGAAGTGTGACTAGTCATTACTCGTATAATTCTTCAAAGACATCAATTTGTTATTCCAAGAAATGTTTAGTGACAGCCAGATAGCTAAACTATTTTCCTGTGGACCAACAAAATGTGCTTATCTGCTTTGTTTTGGCCTTGCACCATTTTATAGAAATTTGTTGTATGACTCTCTGAAAAATTGCAGTCATTATGTTTTATTGTTTGATGAGAGTTTAAACAACTTCTTACAAAGTAAACAACTCGATGTCCATGTGCGATACTGGAATGAATGTTCAAACACAATTGAAACCTCATATTTAACTTCTGTTTTTATGGGCCATGCCAAAGCTGAAGATTTGATTGAACATTTTTTGTAAGCAGTTGAGAAGTTATCTCTCCAAAAAGTGATACAGGTTTCAATGGATGGTCCATCCATAAATTTGAAATTTTTCAATATTTTGCAAAAGAAATTAAGAACTGGATTTAATTGTGAAATGTTGGATGTGAGAACATGTGGTTTACATGTTGTAAATAATGCATTTAAACATGGTTGCCAAGCTTCTGGCTGGCACCTTGATTCAGTCCTAGTTTCCTTATTTTGGTTATTTAAAGATTCACCCGTGAGAAGAGAGATTTCTTCAATATTTCCACTTGTAAAAAAATGCCCTCAAAATTTTGTTCGCACAGGTGGTTGGAAAATTTACCTGCAGCAGAAAGGGCATTAGAAATATGGGATGATTTTAAAAGCTACATACAGAATGTGGAAAAGGGCTCTTTACCTAAACCTACATGTAAGTCCTTTTTAACAATTCAACAGGCAGTGAAAGATAATCTTATTTGTTCAAAACTGAAATTTTTCATTTCGGTGTCTAAAATGACAACCCCATTCTTGGCTTTTTATCAGAGCACAAAACCTCTCTTGCCATATAAGAAAATTTATTACAAATTTTATTGTTATCTTCAATGTTTTTAAGAAAGAACACATAAAAGTATTGACTAATGTACAAAAATTGGCAACATTAGACCTGAGTGATGTGAAGCATTCCTGTGCTAGCAACATCAGTTTAGAAGTTGCAGGCGATCAACTTATCAAGGCTATGATATTCAACAAGAAAGTGTCTGAAAAAGAAGTTTTCGAGATGAAAATGGAGGTCAAAGACTTCATTTTTACGATGATTAAGCACATACTGGACAAATCTCCTATAAATTATAGAGTTGTAAGAAGTATGACTTGCCTTGATCCTAGACAGATGGCGCTAAATAGTAGCAACTGTTATGAAAAGATGAAATATCTTCTGATTCACTTGTCAAAAATAAATTTAATTGGAGAAGGAGACTGTGATGAAATTCTTATACAGTTTTTTTATCACAAGTTGCCTCAAATGCTTCGAACCACTTCAGCTCATTTAATCCACATGATGAGCATTCACGATTAGATATCTTTTTAGAGAAGTATCTAGGCAAAGAAGATTATAACAGAGTACACAAAGTAAAAATATTGTTGCTGTTATCACATGGACAAGCAGATGTTGAACGAGGCTTCTCTGTGAACAAGCAGTTGGAAGTTGAAAATTTAAAAGAAGAGTCTTTAGTCTCAAAGATTAGTCAGTCAACATTTCAAAAACAGCAAAAATAAGTTGTTAATAACTAAGGAGTTAAGGATGTATGCAGCTATGGCTCGTCAAAAGTATATTGCGTACCTGGAAGAGAAAAAAACTGCAAAGAATACAGGGATTCAGGGAGTGAAACGCAAATCTATTTTAGATGATTTGGAAGATTTGAAGTGTAAAAAGGCACATCTAGAAACTGCAATTAAAGATCTTGAAGATAATGCTGATAAACTAGCAGATAAAGCTGAGGTTATAGGGGATGTTAAGTACATCACACAGTCCAATAGTTTTGACGAACTGCTAAAGTTAAAAAAGCTGAATTTGAGGATGTTGAAAGTAAAATTAAGGCTCTATTGAAAGATTTAAAAGAGAATTGACCTTTGTTTTTAAACAATGTGAAAATAAAAAAAAATCATTTAAAAAAGTGTATTTTTTTATTTAACCTGCATACATATTAACAATCTTACCAGTATGTTTTATGTTTACCCTTATAACATGTTGTAGCTCATCTGGTAAGTAAACTTTACTCATATAAGAAAATATTTGATCAAATATGCCCAATAGGAACTACGCTGTAACTCGAAAGATGTTGAAAAAGTTGTATTTAACCTATTTCTTAAACCTATGGAAAATGTTTCATCTTTTACGGGTCTTTCACATGTAAATTCAAAAAAGGGGGGGGGGTGAGTCTTCCTCATTCAACATTATACCTGAAATCTAATAAGAAATTGAGCTGACAATTTGGCAGTCTTTCTCTGATGTAACTGCTAATGTGCTATAATGTATAAAAACAAATTAAGTTAAAATATATATTTTATGTTAGTAATTCTTATAACTAAGGTGGTAATGTTTCTTTTTGCCCTTGGTTGGTTTTCTGGGGTAGTTTTTTTATTTTATGTTTAATATATGAAAAGGGAAAAGTTTCAATATTCTGTATTGTGTGAAAACAAAAGTAAATTTATTAGAAATTTATTATTATTAACTTATAAACTCGAAAGCTTATTTCATCATAATCTTAACATGCATATTTTAATTTCTTTGCTGTAAGTTGCATATTAGTTTTTCATAACATTTTAATATACATTAAATATATAGCCTTAAAAAATATGAAAAATGGCTTTAAAAGCCTTAAAAAGGCTTAATTTTCTTTGCTAAAGTGTGGGAACCCTGGTTGGAACCTGTGCCTTATTATGATACCCACTTTCATTTGGCCACTGTTAATGAATCAATCTGCTTATGATCATTATTCCTCCATAACCTGTTACCACAGATAATTATAATCAGGAAAATTGAAAGATATTCTACACGTTTTGTTCTTAGGCTTTATCCTATATGTGCGTAAAGTCTCCTCCCTCACAACTGAGTGTGTTGGGTGAGCAATAACGCTCTGGCATCACACTCAGGAAGATATGGGTTTGAATACCTGTCCAGTCATCCAGATTTGGATTTTCCATGGTTTCCAAAAATCACTCCAGGTGAATGCCAGGATGTTTCCTTTGAAAGGCATGGCCAAATTCCTTCCCATCCTTGTCCCCAGTCCCATCACGCCCCTTATGACCTCGACATCGATGAGGCGTTAAAGCCATAATTTAAAAAAAGCGCTGAATCAGAATGCTAACATATGGTGCTAATTGTAATTGTAAAGCTTTAAAATAGAAATGGCGTTCCATTTCACAGAATGACAGAAAATCAATATTGAAAATAGTGCTGGTGAAGCATAATATGAAAATAATTAACCATCAGTTCTTGAATTAATGTAAATAGCAGTATTACATTACATTAGTAGTGAACAACATTTTGTGTTTGTGAGGCCTTACTCTCAATATACTAAACTTTTCTTAACTTTTTATTTTTGGTTGGCCCCATACATCAGCCAAATTTGTATTTGATTCTAAATGATG
>JARYHS010015716.1:0-57706 GCA_031002005.1 Vandiemenella viatica
AATGTATGCATCTCAAAGGCTACGAAATTTACCCGTAACTGCATGTATTCGGCCAACAAGTACTGCAAATGATTTGAGAGATTATTTGCCAGACTACTCTGTCAGTACTGAGGAGGCATTGCCATGGCAAAGGAACAAAATATAATGTAACTGTTCTGTAAAGTAATTGCTAACAATACGTGTACAACTTACCAATTTTCAGTTCTTTTTTTATTTTTGGCTTCAAAATCTTCCAAAAATCTAAACACTTCTCTCCACCCCCTCAGTTTTTCTGTTCTGTCTTTGAAACAGTCAGCTGTTCTATCCCACAAACATGGTTTGCTCTGTACCAACTCAATCAATGTTACAATATCGTGACTAATTATCACAAAACTAACGTTTAAGTTTTTATCACTGATGTTAAACGGTATAAAAGCCCTGTCGGAGCATACGATTTGCTTTCCCAATTACATTCGCGATATGCTCATTCTACGACAAATTATTACGATTTGTTACCCCTAGGTATTTAGCGGAATCTACCGTTCTGACAGTACCATTAATTGTATATTCAGAGCTAAATGGTGTCACCATTTTACTTACGTGCATGACTTGGCACTTTTTAGGATCATTAACATTCCCATTTTTAAACACTGGACTTACGATGGCGGTCTTCCATTCGGCTGGTATTTTTCCTTGATCCAAGGAGGCGGTATATAATATCATCAAATACGGCGCAATTTCCTTTGCGTACCTAGAGTAGAATATAGACCTATGTTTGGTATTTCGGAAACGGCTCTAACGATTTTGATGAAATTTAATACTTAGATAATGTTTTCTTTTTAAGTTTATCTAAGTAGGTGACTTCCTTGCAAAAACGCGACTTTACAAAATACGAACAATTTTTGTGTTTGATATCTCTGAAACGGCTCTAACTCCATCTCGTAGATATTTATTTATTTATTGGCTTTTGGTTTCCTGACCATACAGCCATCCTATGTATACAATTTTACATTATGTATTTGCAGATACTAATACTAAGCAGAGTTAACATGACATATACAATTATAATTTTTTTTATGTTTTCGTATATTACACTAATACTAAAAAGACTTTAATTTACAGTATAGCATATACAATTACATGCTTTCCCAATTTCCCTGTCCCATATTAAAATTAATACAAGAAAGAACAATATACAACATAATTTCAGAAACATATCCATATTGTAATTCCCATCGTTATAAAAAATTCATATATTATTTTATACGTTCTGACGTCCTCAGTGGCCAGAAGTGTGGTGACCCTGGTTGGGCCCACGTAACCCAGGTCGCGTAGTTTCTTGAGGAGCTTCTCTGTTGCTGCTCTTCTCATCGGGCATCCTAATAACAGATGGTCGGTGTCCTCCACCTCTCCACACTCACAGTAAGGCGTCTCTTGGGCTCCGATGCGGTATAAGTGTTTCTTAAAGGCTCCATGGTTGGCTTTCAGACGCATAATTGTTACATAAAATTTTCTGGTTACCCTCCATTTTTTGTACCAATGTGATTTAGGTATATGCGGGTGGATTTCCCTGTAATGACTTCCTTTGTACTCTGCTGTACGTGCCCACTCGTCTTCCCATCTAGATCTCAATGCTTCTTTGAATTTCTTCAGGTGGTCCGACGCAGGTATCTTGTGTGGGCGTCTTTCTCCGTCCGTGATAGCTTTCTTGGCTAGGTTGTCTGCCATTTCGTTTCCTCGCATACCACAGTGGCTATACCCATGCTATTGTTACTTCTTTCTCCCTGCTTTGTAGCTTATCTACTTCCTTCATTATATCATAGACTAGTTGGTTGTTGTGACGCTGGGCTATGTGGTTCTTCAGTATCATTACTGCTGAACGAGAGTCGGTTAATATAATAATCTTATCTTCCCTACTTCCTCCCGCATATTTTAAGGCTTCCAGGATTGCTGTAAGTTCAGCTGTCATTACGGATGCTTGGTGGTTGAGATTGTAGTATCCGAAGTCTCCTGTTTTGGGGTCTATGAAAGCGCAGCCTGTCCCCATTTCGTTCTTCGCTCCGTCCGTGTATATAGCTTTCGTTGGCGACGTTTCTTGCAGAAACTCTTGAACTTGTACGATGTGATCGATGGCATTTTTATACTGGCATGAATCGTTTTTTATTTTAGCTACTATGAGCGAAAGCTTGTATCTGTTTTCATAGATGGGTAGTTTTCCTGACACCCGTATCTCTTTTTGTAGGTCTCTGACTTTGGAGTATTCCATTGCCAGAGGAGGTGCCTGTTTCCGTTTCCAATACCTTTCCATGTGATATGCTATAGCAATTTTCCTAATGTTTTCCATAATTGATGTATGGCTGTACTGTGTTTGCTTGAGCATAAATTTTGCTGCTAGATAGCGTCTTCGCAAATCTAATGGTGCCTCCAATGTCTCCACCAACAGAACGTTTGTTGGTGTCGTCTTCATCGCTCCTATGCATACCCTCAAGGCTTTGTATTGTACTCTATCCAGTTTAATTAGATTATTTCTACTCGCCGATCCATAGCAGATACATCCGTAGTCCAGCTGAGAGCGTACCAAGGCTCGGTACATGTTCAGTGTAACAGTAGGATCTGAACCCCAAGACGTACCACATACTGCTCTTATGACGTTTATAGCTGCTTCACATTTATTCACTATATGTTTTATTTGCTCCCGCCATGCCAACTTACTGTCTATAGACATGCCCAGGTATTTAACCACCGTTCTTATTGGGACTTTGTAGGGTCCTAGCGTCACATCGGTCCCGTAGGGTTGTCTGTGCCTCGTGTATACTGACACTACTGTTTTTTGTACTGATATTTGTAGGCCATTGTTTATTAGCCAATGCTGAAGTTTCCATATAGTTTGGTTAAGTATTGCGATGCAGTTGTTCAGAAGCTTATCGACCACGTAAAAGCACAGGTCGTCCGCGTATTGGAGTAGCCGGATATGTTGTGGTATCAGCTCATGTAGGTCTATGGTGTAAATGTTGAATAATAGCGGGGAGAGGATTGATCCATGTGGTAGTCCATGACTGGTTGTTCTTGGGCCAATTATCTTCCCTCCGTTGTTAATGATTATTCGTCTGTTTGATAGTAGACATTGCAATCTTTGTGTGAAGGTTGCAGGTATTCCCCTCTTTATCATTTTTCTTAGTAGTACTGCTATTGATACATTATCATATGCGCTGGTCAAGTCTGTAAACAACGCAAGGAGGTATTCATTGTTTCCAAAGCATATCTGGATGTCCGTTGTCAGGTTTACTAGGACTTCTGTGGTTCCCATTCCTCTCCTGAAGCCAAGCTGTGTGGTTGGCAGCCAGTTATGGTGTTCCACCCATCATTCCAATCTGTGCTTGATCATCCTTTCAAGTACCTTGTATATGCACGAGAGAAGGGATCGGTCGATATGATTCTGCTTCGTTATCTTTTTTCCCCGCTTTTTTCACTGGTACTATTTCAGGTGCCAAAATTCCTACTTATAGTTAGTTTCTTTTTGGTTACAACAAGGAACTCTTGTATCTTTAAAGGAACAGTTCTTGTATACTAGCAGCCCGATGAGAATATTTCCACATTATCGTGGTCAGTCACCGAATGGTAATATAATAATGTGGAAATTATTAAATTAAAATCGAAAGATATTTTATTTTGTAGCGTAGTTATAAATATCAGTCTTATTGTAAAAAGTTGTTATCATTAAATATTACATGTTCAATTGTAAAACATTTAAAAAATAGATATTGGCATTGGTAGAAGTGTTTTTTTTTTCAAACTTCATTACTTAACTTCTTTGAAAACAATATTAGCAGTTATAATGTTATCGTTTACTTTTTGACCGTATGTGTCTTTAACACAAACATAAATATTAATTGTGTCTACGAACATGTGAAAAACACGTACAGATTTTGGTGAATACAATCTTACGCTTTGAAGCGTCTGACCTTGTGCTTTATTAATGGCCATTGCCAAGGTTTCTTTTATTTGGTGTGATATTAATGTGAGGTATGAACATAGTTTTAACGGAGTGAATGGATTTAGAACTGATGATGTATTCGTCTAAATGAATTACCACTAATCTTGCACCGTTCATTAATCCCTGTCTAGTATTAAGATTTCTGTTTAACATAATAATAGGATTTTTCTTTAAAAGTAGTTTATGAGATGGTAAACTGGACGATCTCGGAAATGGCTCTAGCGATTTGGATGAAATTTCATATGTAGGTAACATTTTGATTTTCAGGTTTGTAACACCGATTTTACCAAAAAAGAGAGCAATTATTCTGTTTCGTGTCTCGAAAACGGACATTAACTCATCTCGTTGAAGTTTCAGTTACCAGTAAGGCTATCGATATTTGTTAAGCTTCTGTTGGTCAGAGCAAGGAATTGTAACGTTCAAAATGCCTAGGAAACCTTCAAGAAAAAACGTTTAGCTTTAATCAAACTTCACGCAAAATCTTACATGTTGAACAGAAATCGAAAGATCGATCAGCCAGGTATTATAGATTTACCCTACAAATCATAAGCAAAGCTCAATATTGGTGATTTTCCCTTCATTTATCTAAAGCAGCGTTTCCCAACGTTTTGTCTGCGGATCTATCCTAGGGGTCCACGGACGAAATAAAAATAAAATTTATAGTTACTAAAACATAAATGGGGGCGTGAGAACACGCGAACTGTGGCCACAATGTGTGAAATGTCCGTTGAGCTATCAAATGACAGTTCTAGAACAACCAATTTCCGATTATTATTATTAGTATTAGTAACCTTCTTCTTCTGGTACCTATCCATTCCGGATGTCGGCAACCATCGTGGCTGTCTCGTCCATGCTGGTTGATGCTCGGATTAACTCCGTAGTTTTCTTGGAGGTCCATGTCCTCAGATTTTTTAACCAAGAAGTTCTTCTACCAGCATTTCTCTTTCCTGGTATTTTCCCCTGAAGAGCAGACTGCAGGATTTCATAACGGCTACTATTCCTCATGATGTGGCAAGGTACTGAAGCTTCCCTGTTTTTATGGTGGTCAGTATTTCCATATCTTTTTTCATTTTGCGGAGCACTTCAGCATTTGTGGTGTGGTATGTCCATGGTATTCTCAACATTCTTCGATGTAGTCACATTTCAAAAGCTTCTAACCTTTTACTGATAGTTTCAGTTAATGTCCACGTTTCAACGCCATATAGGAGGACAGAGAATACTTAGCAGCGTAGGAGTCTCATCTTCGTGGAAGAAAAATTTATTCCAAAGCAAAAAATAAAGAGAAGTAGAGAACCTATGTACTATAATAGGGAAGTGAGGAGGTTAAAGAGGTTGGTAAGAAAAGAACATAACAGAGTTAAGAGACAGCAGGGTAGTAGAGAATATTTAAAACAACTAAACAAGGACTTAATAACAGCAAAGAAAATGTCTAAAGATGCGTTTATGAAGAGTATTGTCAGTGCAGGGGGACCATTGACTGATGCATCTAGAAATTTCTATGGCTATATCAGGAAACTGAGGGGAAGGGAGGATGTAGAGACACTTATAGATAAGGATGGAGAAGAAGTTACTGACTATTTGAAAAAGGCAGAGATTTTAAGTAACTGGTTCAGTGAAAGCATTAGGGACAATGAATCCGAAACAGGAGGGTCTAATTCGGAGAACGAGCTTAACAACACAATTAGAAATGACAATAGTAAAAAATTTGATATCCATCCTGTGGAAATCATGAAGGAAATAAGAAAGCTGAAAAAACATAAAGGGGCTGGTGAAGATAATATTACCACAGATATCTTAAAGACAGCCGGATGTGACATTGTACCTTATCTTGAAATATTATTTAAATTGAGTCTAGACACTTGCTGCTTACCACAGGACTGGAAAAGTGCAATAGTAGTACCGGTACATAAGGGAGGGGTGAGAAATAAAGTTGAGAATTACAGGCCAATCAGTTTGACATCTGTGGTAGGTAAATTAATGGAAAGATTGATATGCAACCACATCAGAAATATATGTGAGGAACGTAATTGGTTTTCAAGCAGGCAACATGGTTTCAGGCAAGGATATTCATGCGAATCTCAGTTGGTGGGATATATGCAAGATATTTCAGATGAAATGGACAAGGGAGACCAAATTGATAGTGTAGCACTAGATCTGTCTAAGGCGTTCGACAGAGTAAGCCATAAAATGGTAGTAAATAAGGTAAAAACCATTGGAGTGGATAAGAAAGTGATTTGCTGGGTAGAAGAATTTTTAAAAGGTAGAAAACAGAAAGTTAGGGTAGGAAATGTAGTATCAAAAGAAGTGGAAGTAAAAATGGGTGTGCCACAGGGTAGCGTATTGGGACCATTGCTATTCATTATTCTAATGAATAAATGTGTTGATTGTTTACTATCTGAAATTAGATTGTTTGCAGATGACATAATGCTGAATAAAAGAATCAAAATGATAGAGGATTGTAAACAGTTGCAGGGTGATCTGGACAGGATATCTAATTGGGTTGGTAAACATGGAATGAAGATAAATGCAAAGAAGAGTCAGCTTATTAGATACACAAATAAAAAACAAAAGGTTAATTATGAATATAAGGTGGGGAAAGAATTGCTTGCTGAAGACTTGAAATGCAAATATCTTGGAATTACTTTTGATAACAAACTTAACTGGGCAGGACACATAGGACAGGTGGTAGGAAAAGGTTTCAAAGTTCTGCACTTGTTGGAGAGAGTGATGAGGGGATATACGAGAGAAGTCAAGGAATTGGGTTACAAAACTTTGGTCAGACCATTGCTCGAATATGGTAGTGTAGTATGGGACCCTCATTTTACGTATCAAATACAGGAGTTGGAGAGGGTGCAAAGAAGGGCTGCTAGATTTGTTTCTGGAAATTATCGCAGAATGCAATCAGTGACGGATATGATAAAGGAGCTGGAATGGGATTCATTGCAAGACAGGAGGAGGATGAGGAGGGTCATGGGAGTGTACAGGGCATATACTGGCGATGAGGCATGGAAAGATATTGTAATAGATATGAAATGTAGTGCATGGAAGGTAAAAGATGACCATGACCACAAGCTGGCACTCGATTTCAGGCACAAGGGTGTGGGAAGATTCTCTTTTTTAGGTAAGGGTGTCAGGGATAGGAATGAGTTACCAAGAGAAATGATGAATAATTTACCGAAAACTTTGAAGGAATTTAAAGATAAAATTTGTAGAGGGCAAATGCAGGTGGGTGCAGGATAGGGGGAAGATGGGTGTGTAGGGAAATTGCCACCGGAGACTGTGCTCCATTGCAATTAAATTAAATTAAAAAAAAATTAAATAGATAAGTTCATTTTATTGAAAGTAGCCCGGGCTTTACCAATACGTGACTTTACTATGTCAGATGGATCCCATTGGCTATTTACTGTGGTGCCAAGATACGTATACCTTGATATACATTCCATGATCTTCTGGTTAATCATAATATGGCATTGGGAGTTGTTGTTTACCAAGGACCATTACTTTTGTCTTATTTATATTATGTCCGTATTCGTGGATGCTTTGTGATACTCTAAAAGATACTGTAAGCTTTCCTGACTGTCTGCAAAAATGACTGTGTCGTCTGCGTATCGAATATTATTTATTCAGGTTCCATTCAACAGCACTCCCGTTTCCACACCACTCAACCCCTCCCTAAAGCTCCGTAAAGCTTTACCATCAGTCCGTGGCTATAATAGTCTGTGAGGGGTACGCCGTTGATAAAGGTTGGGAAAGGCTGATCCAGGGGAATATCCAGATCTGAAACGTTGAACGTTAATTGCTACTATGCTTTAGATGAAGCTATATGCCTCAAATTTCTGTTGTGAATCAGCAAGATTAATTAAAACATTAAATTTTACCCTTGTTTGTTTGGAAATACCTCGGAATTTTAATCTACAGCAACTGGTATCGCTCGCCAAGGACGCACACCTATTGTTTGCAAAGAGCATCCGCATTGTTGGTGTCGGAGACATGTGTATTCATAAGACTTGAAATCTGAACTGTCCTTATCCACGAATTTTCAAATGGACATTTGAGAGACTATTCAGAATAAGCAATAGCTTACAAAATGAAATAAAAAAGTCTCGTTGTTATTTTGTGCAAAGTGTAAAGAGTTTTCTCTCTACTGCTTTTATTCTTTTCATTTTATGAAACAAACGGTTTCTCCCTGTTTATGATATATATATATATATATGGTGACTTGGCTATTGTGCATGCTGTATCTGCCTATAAAATACCTTAACTCAGTTGCTTTACCAATCTTAAAATTTCATAAATACCAAGCTTTCCCTCGCACATCTTTGGAGTTTGACAATTCTTAGAATAAATCATAAATATTATGCCTTTCATTTCAGTAAAAGTTGTGGCACGCATAATGGCAAAATCATCAGATATCTTTTTCGATCAATTTCATAGTATCAGCATACAACGAAGTCCAGTTGTATTAGGTTTTAATTTCGCGATAAATAATGGCATCATAGGGTAAATAGTCTTATGTTACCTCTATTACATCTCCCAATCAATGGAAGAGTAGGGGCCCTTTTATACTTCCCAGGGGGACGCCGGATCTTGCTTCGGTCGGTGATGAGCGTTTACCATCGAGAAGTGCAAACCGTTTTCTGTCTTTAGTGAGTCGGCAACCCAGTTGCATGTTTGTCTTAGGATGCTATAGCCTTGAGGTTTCGTAAATAATCTAATTAAATGAAATTAAGTCAGCCGCAGATCGCCTATGTATCTTATGACCCAAGTGTAAGTTTTAAAAGAACAAGTTGTGTCTTGCAGCGTCGTTTTTTTCTGAATCTGTGCTCATTTGTGTTTAATGACGCCCCTTCATCCAAAAACATGAATGACATTTAAATAGATTTTTTGTAAAAGCGCGTTTTTTTAGGCGTTTACTTATTGGTGTCTCAGATTTCTACGGTATGGCTTTAGAGCTTTTTCCGAGATAGCAAATACAAGAAATGCTTTTTTTTTCCAGGAAGAGACCTATTTACACAATATATTACCTACATATGAAATTTAATTCAAATCGTTGGAGCCGTTTCTGAGGTACCTAATATATACAAGAAATGTAAATGAAATTAAGTCAGCCGCAGATCGCCTATGTATCTTATGGCCCAAGTGTAAGTTTTAAAAGAACAAGTTGTGTCTTGCAGCGTCGGTTTTTTCTGAATCTGTGCTGTCGCAGCCGTAGCAGCAGTAGCCGACTTTTGTGTGTGTTTTGAATTGTGCTAGTGTTTGTCGTTATCTTTGAATATTTCCTGTTTAGGTAGTGATCCAGTCAGTTGAGCTTCCACAGCCGTAGCAGCAGTAGCCGTCTTTTTTGTGTGATTTGAATTGTGCTAGTTTTTGCCGTTATCTTTGAATATTTCCTGTTTAGGTAGTGATCCAGTCAGTTGAGCTTCCACAGCCGTAACAGCAGTAGCTGACTTTTGTGTGTGATTTGAATTTTGCTTGTTTTTGTCATTATTTTTTAATATTTCCTGTTTAGGTAGTGATCCAGTGAGTTGAGCTTCCCAGTAGTTGAGCTCAGCAGTCAGGCTCAGCATCCGTTAGCAGCAGACGCCGACTTTCGTGTTTAATTCTAAAGTGTGCCAGATAGATTTGGTTTTTATCTTCGATTTTCTTGTGTAGGTAGTAAATCAGCAATTGAGTTTTAGCAGCCGTTAGTAGCAGTCGCCGAATTTGTGTTTCATTTGCAGTTCCGTTTTTGTCTGTTTCAGGTGACATGGCTTGTACAAAGTGTTCCGGTAGGCGTCTGGCTCTCGACGAGATTCTTAATAGCTCTTCAA
The DNA here is from genome assembly GCA_031002005.1 of Vandiemenella viatica. Classification (NCBI taxonomy): domain Eukaryota; kingdom Metazoa; phylum Arthropoda; class Insecta; order Orthoptera; family Morabidae; genus Vandiemenella; species Vandiemenella viatica. The sequence goes on from JARYHS010015716.1 coordinate 9,784, forward strand.
GCGCAGGTATGGAGCATCCTAGTCGAGGAGCGGCAGTGCGTCGAAGAAGTTCCGCAGCCTACTGTAGTAGAACCGGCAAGCTTGGATTTCAGGTACCAGTTGCAGAAAACGTCTGGCATCGTGTGGATCGGAGAAAGGTGTCGAAATTCCTAAATAGCCGACGGGAAAATGATATCTTGCCACTAAGTAATGCGTTTTCCGTGTCGCAGGAGGCCGAAGATTCAAGCGCGAATGGCCCAGAAGCGCAGCAGGGAAGATTTGTTCGCAGACCCCGAGCCTTGCCAGGAAAAGGTTTACTGGTCATTGGCAGCTCCAACGTGCGACGTCTGGAGAAACCGCTACGGGAACTAGCCACGAAGAACGGTGCAGACCCCATACTAATGTTCATTCTGTTTGTCTTCCAGGAGCAACGCTGCCAATTGTTATGGAGGCCATTCCAAAAGCGATTAGGGAATCGAACTGCCGTCAGTTAAGGGTAGCTGCGCACGTCGGTACTAACGACTCGAGTCGTGTTTCTGTTTCAGACATAGTGAAATCTATGGACAAGTTGGGCCGAAAGGCGTATGAAGCCTCCCGGGAAAATTTGGTTTCATTGCAGTTCTCAATTTGTAGTGTGGGGAGGCCGTATGGTGGAAGATTTATAATTTGAATTGTGGTTTACAGGAACTGTGTCGCAGAAACAACTAGGGCTTCGTCGACCTTCGACCGATGATAGCTGCCAGCTGGGACGCATTTGACAGGTCGGGCGTCCATTATACACCGAGAAGGGCGACGAAGGTGGCTGCTAAAATATGGAACCGTCTTGATGTGAATTATTTTTTAGGAACACCGTGAGGCCCGAGGATCCCTCAGTTCAACGAAGAAGACTCGTCGGTAACCTAGATCTTTGTTTTGGAAGTGACGGCGCGAATAGATCGAAATTTACAGCTCCAAATACTTCACCCGTTTCCTTTCGGAATGCAAATACTAAAAATGCGAATTTAGACTCTTCTGATACCGATATTAAGCCGCTAAGGATAATGATCCTTAATTGTCGGAGTATTAGAGGGAAAGTAGCCGATTTCCACGCTACAGTTGCGACTAACGATGTCGATATAATATTAGGAACCGAGAGCTGGTTGACGCCTGAGGTAGAATCTAGCGAAGTATTTGGTCCCCAATTCAATGTTTTTCGGAAAGAAAGAACTACCTCAATGGGCGGAGTGTTCGTGGCCGTTAATAAAACCGTCAATTGCTCCGTAGTAAATGAAACGGAAAATTTTTGCGAGTTAATATGGGTGAAGGTAAAAATTGGCAGAAGTTTAAAATTCATAATAGGATCATTTTACCGACCTCCGGATGCTGGACTAGATAACGCGAAGTATTTAGACAGTCACTTAATAGTATTTCTCAAAAATTTCAGGGACATACATTGATCATTGGAGGTGATTTTAATATACCCTCAGTTAACTGGGACACATTTACGTTCAAGTCATGCGGAAGAGATAGGTTAATAACCGCAACGTTCCTAGAATCATTTGCAGAAAATTCTCTTGAACAGATGGTTGAAGAGCCAATGCGGAGCGTCAAAGATTCCTCGTCCATTTTGGATCTTTTTCTTACAAACAATCCGGATATTGTAGATACAGTTTGTATAGAAGACGGTATAAGTGATCACAAGGCGGTTGTGGTAACTTTAAAATCTAGGCTGAATTTGAAGCATGACAAAGACAAACTCGTATATTGTTTCGATAAGGCGGACAATGCATTTATGGTCGATCATTTGGTGAAAAATTTTGAAACGTACACGCTAAATACAAATGTTGAGGAACTTTGGTTTGATTTTAAAAAAATAATATGGACCGGCTTAAATCAATTTGTTCCCACGAAGTTTATTAAGGTTAGTAAGAACTTCCCGTGGTTCAATAGGGAACTGAAACGGTTGCTCAGGAAGCAAAGGCGTTTACATGCCACGGTAAAGAAGTCGGGGGACTCGTCTAATCGCGCTAAATTAGTCCAGTTGCGAGCAGAAGTGCGTAAGGCAATGCGTGATGCGTTTAAAGAATTCCAAGTCAGAAATTTATCCGAAGATCTGATTACTAATCCAAAAAATTTCTGGTCAAATTAATAAGAGGCTCTCGTAAGGTCATGCCGTCGTTGATTAATGAAAATGGGGAATTATCAGAAACTAGTGTCGAGAAAGCAGAAATTTTGAATAATGTATTTAAAAAAGCTTTCACGACAGAAAACTCGGAGGAGATTCCGATATTTAACAATCGTACCAACAAAATTATGAATGATCTCGTTCTCGATGTCGAGGGAATAACTAAACTGCTTATGAATGTAAATCCCAATAAGGCTCCCGGACCAGACGGTATTCCTACAAGATTCTACTCTAGGTACGCAAAGGAAATTGCGCCGTATTTGATGAAATTATATATCGCCTCCTTGGATCAAGGAAAAATACCAGCCGAATGGAAGACCGCCATCGTAAGTCCAGTGTTTAAAAATGGAAATGTTAATGATCCTCAAAATTATAGGCCGATCTCGTTAACCTCAATATTATGCAGGATTTTAGAACACATCATCTATTCAAATGTCATGCTGTTTTTGGATGAATGTGAGCTTTTAAACCCAAATCAACATGGATTCAGAAAAGGCCGATGCTGCGAAACACAACTTGCTCTTTTAATTCACGACTTGAGCCGTATTATAGATGAGCAATCCCAGGTTGATTTAGTTCTATTAGACTTTAAAAAAGCTTTCGACACTGTGCCTCACACTAGGTTACTTAGGAAACTTCGTGGCTACGGCATATCTAGACAAATATATGCGACTGGGTTGCAGACTTTCTGGAGGGCAGAACACAGTGTGTAGTTCTCGACGGTGAGCGTTCATCACTTACTGAAGTGAGGTCCGGGGTTCCTCAGGGAAGCGTGATAGGTTCTCTGTTGTTTCTCATATACATTAATGATTTGTGCGACATAATAAGGGGGATGAAAAGATTATTTTCCGATGATGCTATTATTTATCGTGAAATCACAGATATGTTACAAGACGATATTATGAAAATAATTGCGTGGTGTAAAGATTGGCAGTTGGAGTTAAATGCTAAAAAGTGCCAAGTAATGCATGTAAGTAAAAAGGTGACACCATTTAGCTTTGAATTTACTATTAATGCCACTGTCCTCAGAACGGTAGATTCCGCTAAATACCTCGGGGTAACAATTCGCAATAATTTGTCATGGAATGAGCATATCGAGAATGTAATTGGGAAAGCAAATCATATGCTTCGATTTCTAGGTCGTAATTTAAAACAATGCACTCCGGACGTTAAATCGATTGCATACAAGTCACTAGTGCGGCCTCACTTGGAATATTGTTGCTCTGTATGGGGTCCCCATCAAAAGGGATTAATGGAGGCATTAGAGATGATCCAAAGAAGAGCCGCCCGATTCGTGACAGGTATATATAGTTGGAGGGAAAGGGAAAGTGCGATGTTGAAGGAGTTAGGTTGGGAAGACCTGGAGCGCCGAAGGCGTTGCTCTCGACAGAAGCTAATTGAAAAATTCTCGACTGACTTATTTCGGAATGACAGTAAACAAATATTGCTACCAGCAACATTCATATCCCGGAATGACCGCGAAAATAAGATAAGAGAAATCAGGGCCAGAACCGATTCATTTCTGTACTCATTTTTTCCACGAGCGATTAGGGAGTGAATAGAAAGGATTTACCGGGCGACTAAACATACAATCCGACAGGCGTAGCTTTCGATAAAGTACTCCGGCCATCCTGATCTGGGTTTTCCATGGTTTCCCCAGATCGCTCCATGCGAATGCTGGGATGGTTCCTCACAATAGCCCATGGGCGCCTCCTGCCATATCCCATATATCCCTTCCAAACCATTACCTTCCCGGATAGGTGCAATGCATCCTCCACCACACACTTTTAGTGAATCGCGGAGTAATAGTAATAGTAATGTTGCACAGTTCCTTGTTAGAACGAAAGAGAAACCAAGAAACATCAGTAGGCTTCCTGGTACTTGAAACTTCTACGAGATGGCACTAGAGTCGTTTCCAAAATACAGAATACTAGAATTCCTCGCTTTTTTTTGTTTGTTAAATAGCTTTTTGATGGAAGACTTCTATTTATGTAAACTTGAAAACAAAACGTTATCTAAATATAAAATTTCATCCAGATCGTTAAAGCCTTTTCCGAGATACCATATGCATATATATCAGAATAGCTCGTTTAAAGATATGTTCTAAAACTCCGCAAAATATTGAAATAAATGAAATAGGTCTATAATTTGGAGAATCATTAATACTCCCACTCTTAAACTCTGAAATTATGGTGGTTGTTTTCTGTTCAACTGGTTCATTTCTTTGTTCCGCGGAAGCGCTATGTAATTTCATGGAATACGGTGAAATTTATATTGCATACCTCGAATGGGAATACCGTCAGCCTGTCAGGTCCTGAAATCTTTTTGCTTTTACTTTCCTAAACTGTTAATTAATTCCTCGATGTCAAGTATGAGATATTTTATAATTTTGTTGGTACGAGCGATAAATGATACGTCTTCCGTTATGGAAGCCTTTTAAAAAATAATATTCAAAATTTTCGGTTTCCTTCTCCATGCAACTGTACTAATTCAGCATGATAACACGGTTTTTCTGATTGCTCTACTGTTGCATGTAAATGCCTTTCTTTACTTCCTAAACAAATATTTTGCTCCTCGATAGTACCAGGGAAAGTTCCCATTAACCTTAATATCGAAATGATTTAAACGGTTCCGGCTCCGTATTATTGTTTTCGAGTTCTTGTAAAGTTTCTCATCCTTTGTTTCCCTCGTGTATGTTTCAAAAATGTTTTGTCAAGTGAAATACCATATATGGATTGTTCACTTTCAAACCGGATTCCATATTTATCACGACTACCTTGAGGTCGCTTATACCACCTGCCATACAAAATGGATTAATAATACCAAGGAAAAGATCCAAACTGGACGAAGTATCTTCAGCACATTGGATCTTTGTACATATCCTCAAGAGAATTTTCCGCGAGTGATTCCAGGGACATTTCGGTTAGGAACTTATCTTCTCCGTCTGACTTGAACTTACAAGCAACGGCAGCTTAAATACAACTTCCGTGATCCATATATGTCACTGAAATGGAGAGCGATTTGCTTCCGGAGACCACACAGAGTGTCCAATTTGAACTACAAATGGGAACCGACAACGAGCAGTTATGAAGACACTTTTTCCGGAGAGGTGACCGGGATCAGACACAGGCTCTTGTTCTTGGGGTGACCTTGATTCGTGAAAGAAATTATTTCTTTAGAGACAACCACACATAACAACGGGCAGCAATTCAATATCAGTGGGAAAGCCAGCAGGCAGCATCAATTGCTTCGTGAATTTATACCTAGTAAAGCTGCAGTAACCACATTGAGAACACATGCCCAGTACTGTATCGGGTCCGTTCTTAATTATAAAGCCGTTTATGTCGAGAATTTCCTATTCGATTAATTCTACTGATAATATTCAATGATTTTAAATGGTTAATTTCTATTATTTCTCTGTTATAAATGAAAGTTTACCTTTATATGTTTTCAGTTAAACAATAATTTATCATTTTAAACTGTCATTGTAAAGCAGTATAATTTTTATACAAAGGTGTTAAACCAATTATTTTCTTTCGGTAACTGCCTCTGTGAGTGGAATGTGAACCGGTAATCCACAGCATGACACAAACCTCTTAAAATTAATACATATTAGTAATAATTGAACTAAAATTTAGATCCTAGTACAAAATTTCCCATTGCAATGACAATACTTATTAGTGTTGTGACTTGGAAAAAATCTTTGCCTTATTTTGAAATAAAATGAATCCCCAATAAACTTTTACCATTATCCCTAAAAATACCATACAAGTTAGTTTTCTTACGCTATTTTAATAAGAACGCACGATGGAGTCTTAGTCGTTACTCCATGCGAATGAACATGACTTCGTCTTCTCCTGTTTTGGGTCGTTATCATTTAGACGTTTCTGCTTTATGGCGCATGAAGCAATAAAGCCGGCACAGAATACTTCCTAATGATTAATGAATATGGTTGCCACGCGAAGTGACACCCAAAATTCAATAGGTATGGGGGGTGGGAGGGGAAGTCTTATATGGGGAACGTTAGTGACACAAAGGCGCCGAAAGTTAACGAGGTATACGCATTTTCAAGTAGTGGGCGGAAGGAAAGTGTCTCTATAGAAAACTTGCAGCCGTGATACTAAAATATTATTAGGAAGTCGGGCAACTGCAGTAGGGCCGGTACATTGTGTAACATTTTAATAAGTAAACTTGTTAGGGGGAAAGTTAGTTTCGCGTAGACCTCCGGAGGGAAACGACGCAAGTTATCTTAAAAGCATTGCACGAATGGAGTTTGCAACCTCCTCACCTTCTTTAAATTGTTTTGTAACTTATTTATTACTTGTGAGTCGGTTGGATCCTTTTTTTCGTACGCTAGTTATACGCACTGGCAGGATGAACGCCAACGGTGAAATATCTGCCCTCGCTTAGAATGATATCCTCGGAATTCCACACACTACAACGAGGAAAGGCGTGTTCTTTGAGACCTAGCCCTGAAAAACAGCCTCGTAACACATAGATGCCTGCAGATATTTCGTAAAATCAAAAGCATAGCCTCTACGTGCTGGCGAGAATATATAATATCATCACTGAGCCAATAACGTACTAATTTCTTATTTTTAAAAATTAATACACGACACGAATATGCGTTATAACGACTTTTAATTGCAAAGTAATTATTACAACATGCACGTTTACATTTCATAACAATACTTTCTCACTCCCTCTACTAAAACCACGGAGGAAATATTTCCTTCCTCCATGACTAAAACTCACAGAGAAACTAAAAAAAAAGATCCTAAACTAATACTTAAACTAAGATATTAATATTACCTCAATGACATACAATATACCGTCTGTGGAAACTCGATACATTCAATTTTACAACAAAATACACAAAATTCATTAGTTGTCTCTGTACAATAATTAATCCACATAGGGAAAATAATCATTTCTTAACTTTTACTTATAAAAGTGGTGCATCAGGGAGTGACCATATGTAACAAGTTACTAAAATTTATCAAGGTCTTGAAAAAAGGAAATAACAACAAAGAACGTTCAGTATTTTCAAGTCTTTATGTTGTCTATTATCGTTATGGTGTCAGCAAAGAAGAAAATACAATTTCCTTATACCAATTTTTATACCGTATCGGGTAGCGTAGTACTGTGAGATTCTACGAAAAATAATCTTTACATCCATTTTCGGTCTATGTTTAATTATTTCTCTCAATTTGCAACCAACGTAAAACCAAAAATTAATCTTCCTATCAGACGGAAGATCGATGTCAAGATAAAGCCGTATGTCTACCTGGTGGTTTACGGAGGTGGTGTAAAAAAAAAATCTTTGCTCTGGCCAAAGATTATTACACTAATTATTTTAATAGATTTACAGAATGTCCTAAAAACTGCTTTTGTTTGCAGTGCGTGATAGTTAAGGAATTTCCGCAAATTTAATGTTTTAGAGATTGCCAGTAGCATGTTATTTTTTATTGTTGCTGTAAACTTACTGTATGAAGGATCACTACGCTAGACGGTACTAACGGTAGAATTTCATCTGTGGTTGAATCTGAAATATTTTTGGTATTGTTTCAGTTATGAAATCGACCTGCGCATTTAAAACCTCTATGCAGATTTTAGATCACAACGACCGATGAAAATTTATTACTTGGCCTGATTTGTGGCTAGTCCAATTGGATTCAGTAACTAAAATTAATTACTGTGTTGTAAATTTTACGGGGCACACATTTCACATAGGAAAAAAAAATCTACTATATAATTTAGTAAGGCCATTCACTCACCTCCATAGCTATTGGCTTGAAAATAGTGACTTTATGGACCAGCCTTCGCTCGCAAAACAGCGACCAGAGAGACCATTATAAGAAATTCGTGGTTATGTCCACAATTTAATAGCCAAGCAACTACTACCAAATTAATAGCCATAATACAGTCATTAAGTTTGCTTTCCGTAGCGTTTCATAGTTTAAAAAAAATACTGATAAATTTTGTGGCTGAAAAAAAGTGTATATGCTTTTCAGTAACATGTTGCTAATGAAAGCAACTTAAACTTTTTAAAAAAAAATTACTCATGGTCTCTGCTGTAACCACGGATGAAAATTGTTATTCCGGCTTTGAAGAAATTCAATCTAATTAAAATTTTCACTAATGTTGTTGCTTGACCAAAGTTTATGCATTACGGTTTATTTGCTTTTTAGGGATTTTACTGACCACTTTCGTTAATGGCTTTTGTTCATGTTCGCTGTACGTGAGTTATTAGGTTATTTTAAGTGAATATCAGACCAAATATGTTACCGAGTCGAGTCAACTATTACGGAAATTCATTTCTGCGGAGTTGCTCAACTGTTTAATAATATGGAATGTGTATTAAGTTCTCTGGCCTTTATAGATACTGTGACCAATAATTACTTTAAGAGTGTTTGCCCAGTCTCAATAAAAGACAACGTGATGCTTTCGAAGCAAAGTGACCTTTAAGTGTCAAATACAAGTAAGTTTCTATTTAAGCAATTATACGATTGCGCTATTGTCCCTGTTCGTGTTTAATACCTACCTCTATTAATGCTTCTGAGTTCTTCAAGCTCAACAGATTTTATTCACCCTAAAACACTGGTCAAGTTTACATTTGGTCAAATCAGGTCAACCTGTCATAATATTTCATCCTAGAAACCGAAACTATTCTAGACCCGTGACGATACGCAAAAAACTGTCACAGGCTTACACTAGTATATATATAAAATAAAAATAATAAAAAAAAACTGGATGCTGGAAAATCTTATGCTCTGAGAGATTATAAAATTTGTAACGAATAATTAGTTTATAGTTTAGATTAAATACAAGTATTTCGAGTTTGAAAGAGACTCAAGTAAATTACGATTGAATAAAATTAACGATGACGTTAGCTAAAATTTTAAAATAAGATTATGAAGTGTTATGTTCATCGTTAATAAAGTAACTAGTGGTATGTTTTGAGACTTGGCCGCGCTATTTAAATCATACGCCTACGATCGTACACTACGGCAAAGATGGATGCCCAAGAAAAGCGAAATTCAGTCACCGAGTCATTAATTCCTTGCCAAGTAATAGTTACGCTCGAATGTGATCAGATTTTGTAAGCAAAACAAGACATCAACTGTCGCGTTTATTGTTATCTACTAAAGCAAACATTTTCGACGTTCAATATTACCGACAAAAGGATCAGAAACGGAAATTTTTGGGTCTTAAATGTTGATTTGGAGAATTTTCTGGACGATGATGTAACAAAAAACCTCCTCGGATTAGAGAATAGTCTAAAGCTGTTTATTGTTTTGCTAAGTCTGTGAGGTGTAAATGGTGAATTATTATATCCGTCTGAGACTTGACGGTGGGTACTCCCAAGTCCCTTTACATTATGTACATAATTCACATTTATATATCTGAAGAACCCGGAATCGAAGAATCTACTTTGAGTTAATTATATGGAATTAACTGACAGAGTTAAGCGTTCCTTTCAGTGCACTAGGACGTTCCTCGAAGTATGTGAGTAATGATGAATTTCAGTGTCGCAGTGGATGTAAGTAATTAGATCTCAGCCATTTCTTTTATGACAATGTATAAAATCTAGAGCTGAAATATCTGGCGACTTTTATGTACTATGTTACATATTATTGATGATCAAACCGAGTTTTCCTCTTAATGACACGAGAACTTCTTTCATGAAAATTCTAACATTAGATGATAAGAAACTCAAACGTTGCCCTTGAATACTGTGGCATGCCAGAAAACGGAGTGAGAGATACATCGCTTGGGCTTGCATGTTTCTTTTTGTACTTTTGTTCTTCTATCGTCTATCCGTTTTGCAACATCTTTCTAACTTCTCTAATCCCAAAACAAAGACTAAGAAGAATGGCATAAAAAAACCTCAATTAGTCCACAATCCAAAGGTTTTTTTTTGGCTTTACGTCTCGTCGACGTTGAGGTCGTTAGAGGCGGGACGGAACTGCGTACAAGGAACGGGAGGGAATTCGGTCATGGTCTTTTGAAGGAAACATCCCGACATTCGCCTGGAGTGATTTTAGGAAACTATGGAAAACTCAGATCTGGATGACCGGAAGGGGATTCGAATCGGTGTCATCCCGATTGCGAGGAGGCATACTAGGTCATTGAGTTGGAGATAGGACGGCCAGTTCCTTTTCTCTGGGACTTACAGTTTTACTTGGAATCCGAACCACGGAACGTCCTGGCGTAGCTTATATTATGAAACACAACTCTTAAAAATACCTGGCTCCTTGGGTTTGAATCCCGGACCGAATCACTAACTTCTGAAAGTAAGCGTCTTAACCACTGAACTACCAGATCGAACAGTAATGGCATTTGAAGGCTTAAATATTAAAAAAAAATCATATTTGGCGTATACCGGCAACGAATGGTAGGTGAAACAGCTTGTTGTGGATTAAATATTAACTAAGTGCTTGGAATAAACGCCACGTGTAGTAAGGTAGAGGTGGCGGTATTTTCACATAACGTCTGCTTCATCTAAGAACGGAAATTTTCAAGTGTATACTTCCTGTGACCCATGAAGACTTCATTGTATTGTACGGTTTGCCGTAGTAGAAGTGTTAATTCGACTTTGTATGGTTGAAAGTAACGTCTTTTAATTATTGAAGCAATTAAATCTAGCGTCCAATAAATTACCACCATATTTGGTTTTTATCCCAAAATATATATTCCGACAAGGGGCTTAAGTGTCAATCGAACCCACTCTGTATTAACACAAAACTTTAGGAGCAAAAAGTGTAGTAATAATTAGAACGGGGTTTTAAGTTTAACTGTTGACTCCGAAGCAAGAATAATAGGGAGAAAGAAGCCAGGAGAGGTCATTGTGGTAAATGAGCACTCTGAACTGATGCTTTGAAAAGTTTTTTCTGGCAATACAAGAACTTGGGATCGAATCGAAATTCTTCGGCGATATGGCATAACATGAGACTGGTCACCGATCCTTTGGAACCTCAGCAAATCGATCAGACTTGGTAAGGGGGCTTTTTCTTAAATTTGGGCCACCCACCCTCCTTGGTGAGATTTAGTGGGACTACTGCTCCCCTAACGTTAAACTGACCTCATAAATTTGAAGACTATTTTTTTTTTTAAAAAAGTTCTACTGCTCTTTGAAGGGCGCTAATCTAAATAAAACGTTGACGCGAGATTTATATCGATCCTTCTTCCCCATTAGTGAGATTTTGATGGACCCCTCTCTCCCTTTCCTCAGTAGTCCCCGGAGCGTCCATTAATAACGTGAGGTGTTTTTCCGGAATTCTGGACCCCCCCACTCGGCTGAGAATTCGTGAGATCTGGTCGGACCCCCCCCCCCCCTAAAATGATGTGAGATTTTAACGGAGACCTCGTAATTTTTTGAGACTTTTTTATTTTTTTAGGTCTCACGCTTCCAAGGGCCGTTATAACCCCCCACCCCCCGCCACTAAGATCGACTTCTGAATCATTTGTACACTTTTTTTTAACTCTACAGTCCTCCAAGATTTTCGAAACCTCACGTTAGATTTCCGTTGAATTTCCCCCCCCCCCCGCTCTTCCCGTTGGTGAGGTTTTGTGAGATTATGCCGGACCCCCTCTCCCCACCCCCTATTGCACCTCACATAATTCTCGGCGGGGATTTCATGGATCCTTAATCCGACCTTCACCTCTGGCACAGCTGACTGTGTAATGTGAAGTACGCCAGAACGCTTCCATGGTTCGGATTCCACGTTAAACTGTAGGTCCCATGCACCTGGTAGGATTGCCGGATTAGCCAATAGAAACCCTGTCACTAGGTTATTAAGACCAGACAGAATTATTATTATTAACTCAAGTCAGGAATCACGGCGTACTTGTGATATTAAATAACATGTATGGAACGCTTACGAAGTAGTAAAACATAAATCATGAAGTAATTAATATGATTTAATTAACGAGTTTTGACCTCCTGAGGTTAAGTGAGCGCGTGGCAAGTGCTGTGAATGGAGGGACGAGCCTAGTGTGAAGAGGGGGTGACAGCGTGTGTGGTCTAATGGCATGTTGCCTTTAACCTGTCTACTTATCAAAGATTGATATTAACCGGACGATTAATTTTGCACACCTTCTGAAATATTCTTTTCCCCCTTTCTCCCTTGTGTATTCTTTTATAAAACGTTTTATTCGTATAGGATGCCAAATTCAGCTCGTATCTCTTTCTGTTTTTATTCACTCCACTCCGCATCATACACTCCTATCTCGCTGCTTCTATCATTAATTCATATTTTTGCATAAATTCAATGTTTCAGATACCAATAATAATAACTTGTGAATCTCATTAGCAGGTTCTTAACTGGGAACAAGGAGAGTAAAATGGTGACATCGCCTTCGGATATGGATTTAGTCGATCTATCAAGGATGGTTAACCGGAGAAGGTTAGATAGAGAATCAACATACGAAGAAAGGATTAATACCCCCTGAAATATTGTGAAACGGACCTCTAGGTTGTAAATTGGAGGACGGAAGCTATCCTGGTGTATCTTAATACTTGTGCCAGTGGCCGTCGGGTAGTCGGTTCTAGTTTACAAGACTTCGCAGACCGTTGCTTCTCGTTTGGCTAATCGCACTCTATGGGGGTCCTTAACTAACTCGAGCGCCGCTCTGCGGTTAGGGAAGCAAACTTTAGGCCATATCGCTGCCTCGCCAGAGGATACGCTTTCTGAGCCAGTTCGCGGAGTGAAGAGAAAATCATCACCTCTAGCATACAGTTTTGGAGACATTAAGATGATAAAACAGATTTCAGTAACTGCAATAACCTCACAGAGTGTGAAACTAGGAAATTAAAAGCCTCTAAAATTATGGTAAGTAGTGTCATTTTGATTAAATTTAAGGAAGTTAAAATAGTCGCCAAACGGAGCAATGGGCGGAAATTGTAAAATAAAAAAAAAAATCATTAGAAAGAAGAATACACACCATTAAACTCTAAGTTCTGAAGCGAAGAATGTTAGAGTATTTAAGAAGGGAATTTCTGTCTATCCTTCTTGCTAGGAAAGTTAAACGGAACGGCGCTGCGCTAAATATGTCTGAAAATTAATTCAAAAGCTACCAACGGAATTACTGTAATGAGAATTGTAAAGAATAAGAAAAATAAAAGTGTGATTTATTACGAAAAAAAGTAACTAAATTATTTTATTATGGTACAAACAAAGCCTGCACCACCCATATTAGAGGAAGCATGCCAAAACATATTGCACTAATTTAATCCATTAAATAACTGTTACACGAGTACTAATGCGTGAGGAAGATACGAAAATCACTGGGGGCTGGAGAACTGTTTTTGGAGAAGGAAATGCGGAATGTATTATTCTATGAGAAAAAGTGTGAAAGGCATTAGGCTGTTAGAAATCAGTAAAAATTAAAACCGAGTTGCCATAACACTCTACATTTAACAGAAATATATGCGTAGGAACGCCAATTAATACTGGGAGTCTTACACTAAACTGTAGAAGAATCCATAACCCAACACGCACTGGAGTGGTTATAGATTCCGATAAAAATTTAAAGATTTTTAGGGGTAGATTGGAATTAAAGAGCTTGGGAAACGAAAGACACTTTATGGGCAAAGCAAAACAAAATTACATAGAAATAATGTCTGGGCAACGCAAAACAATATTTAGAAATTATAAACCGAGGGCTAAGAAAAAACAGCGATAGTAATTTGGAACACATCGACGAAAGAGACAAAAAGGTGGACGGTGTAACGTAGTGCATAAAGAATGAAACAGATCGAAAATCGTAGGTTTCAGAAAGTGAATGAATCGCAGGATAAACGACAAAAACGCTGAAAGAATTTAAAGTTGAAATTTGTAGAGGGAAAATGTAGGGAAGGGGTAAAGATGGGTGTGTAGGGAAATTGCCACCGGAGCGTGCATTCCACTGCAATTAAATTAAATTAAAACAAATTAAATTAAAAGACAGAAAACTAAAAAAAATAGAATTGTTTTTCTAAGAAAAAGGTAAAGTTGAAATACAAAAAAATATCGTGAAAAAATTGTTTTGAACAGTCTGAAGAGGTAAGGAGAAAAGTATTTGAGTGTAAGTTTACAGGAATGAATAGATACATGGAGAAACTGAGGGCAGTTTGAAATATAATATGTTGGAGACAGATGAAATCCAAAGTATAAAATTTTTCTGGATCTGTAGAAAGGAAGGAATGAAGTGCACGAGACTGGAGCGTTACAGATTTTCACAAAATTACCAAAGAAAACGCTATCCGATAATTAAGAAAACTGCCAAACTAAAATCTGAACATTACTGGCTTCAATATTATTAACAACGATAGTATGAAATCATATGGATCAAACTCAAAGTTGCTGGGTCAGAATTCATCATAGGCGCCTTCTACCGTCCACCCGATTCCGACATAGCTATCGCCGATGAGTTAAGAATTAATGTAAATAGTATAGCTAGCCGTTTTAAGGATCATGCTATGATTCTTGGAGGCGACTTCCCTCTGTTTTATATTGACTGGCATAATTACGTTCACATCACAGGTAGCAGGGATAAGGCAGCTTCCGAAGTAATTCTCGATTTGTTGTCAGATAATCATTACGAGCAGCTAGTTAATGAACCTACGGGGTGTCATAACGGTAGCGAAAACATTTTAGACTTGCTGGTTACCAACAGGCCAGAATTATTCACCGACATTTCAACGACCACAGGAATAAGTGATTACAAAGCGGTAGTTGCGACCACCAAGTGAAAAAGGGTGGATTGTATACAGATTCAGTAAGGCCTCAAAGGAGTGTTTTAGAACCTACCTGAGGAATAATTACCATAACTTCAAGTCAACAAAGGACACCGTTGAAGAGATGTGGCATCGATTTATACATAT
Organism: Vandiemenella viatica; assembly: GCA_031002005.1. NCBI lineage: Eukaryota > Metazoa > Arthropoda > Insecta > Orthoptera > Morabidae > Vandiemenella > Vandiemenella viatica. The sequence goes on from JARYHS010015716.1 coordinate 24,795, forward strand.
AGTCAGGGAAGGTATGGAAATACATATACCGAAGCGGACAATAAAGGGGGAGAATGATCCACCGTGGTACACATGCGAAGTCAAAATATTACTAAAAAAACTAAGGAAAATACATGCACGCTCAAGAAGGAAGGGGTGTCCCAGCGATTTAGAATCCTTTGCTGAGTTAAGAGGCCATATTAAGAATGTAATGCGCGAGGCTTTCAACGCTTCTCATTCCAACTCTCTCTCTAAGAGTCTCACAGAAAACCCAAAGAAATTTTGGTCGTATATACGAAAAGTTAATTATATTCCAGGACCAATTCGTGAAGGTTCCGAGGTTAATGAAAGCTGCGATAAAGCTAACGTACTAAATACTGTATTCAAAAATTCATTTACAAACGAAAATAAGGATAGTATTCCCGTTTTGCCACGCCGTGGCGAGTCGGTGATGGAATCATTACGAATAGATACTGCAGGTATCATTAAGCAATCAGAGCTCCTGAAGTGGGGGAAAGCACCGGGTCCGGATGGAATTCCAGTAAGAGTATTTTCAGAGTATGCGGCGGAAATCGGACCATTTCTGTCTGATATATTCAGTAAATAATTAGAAGAGCGAAAAGTACCTTCAGACTGGAAAATCGCTCAAGTAACTCCAATTTTCAAGAATGGTGATCGAAGTGATCCTGGAAACTATCGTCCCATATCTATAACATCTGTTTGTAGTAGAGTTATGGAGCATATTATATGCTCGAGCATCATGAATTTTCTAGATAAAAATAATTTGCTTACAACAAGTCAACACGGATTTCGGAAGAAAAGATCATGTAAAACACAGCTGGCCATATTTACACATGACGTAATGAAAGTTATTGATGCAGGTTCACAAGTAGATGCAATTTTTTTAGATTTCCAGAAAGCCTTTGACTCTGTGCCACTCAACCGCCTTTTAGCGAAGCTTCGAGCGTACGGTATATCGTATCAGCTTTGTGAATGCATAAAGGATTTTCTAACTGGTCGGTCGCAGTATGTCGTCGTTAAAGGAGAAAGTTCTTCTAATATAGATGTTACATCGGGTGTACCTCAAGGAAGTATAATAGGACCACTTCTTTTCTTAATTTTTATAAACGATCTCGGAGACAAAGTGAAAAACCTTTTTAGGTTGTTTGCTGATGATGCGGTTATTTATAGGGAAGTAAGAAATTTCGCCGATTGCTTAGAAATTCAGCGTGATCTGGATGTTATTTTGGCTTGGTGCCCTGAGCGGCAACTTACGCTAAATTGTAAAAGTGCAAGACAATGAGCATAACTAACAAAAAGGATCCGATTGTTCAGAAATACGAATTAAACAATACAGTTATTGATATGGTCGATTCTATGAAATATTTGGGAGTAACAGTACAAAGGAACATGAAATGGGACATACACATTAATTCGTTAGTAGGTAGAGCAAATTCTAGGCTGCGATTCATAGGTCGAATACTGAAAAATTGTAATGAACAAACAAAGGAGATAGCGTGCAAATCTCTTGTGCTTCCACATTTGGATTATTGTTGTGCCATTTGGGACCCGTTTCGTAAGGGGTTGATCGAAAGTATAAAGTACAGAGAAGAGCCGCGCGATTCGTGACCGTTTGCTACAGTCCTTATGAAAACGTCACAGAACTGATTAGTAGACTAGGCTGGGAGTCTCTGGTAGATAGACGACACAACTTTCGTTTAAACTTATTGGTAAACATGTGTACCCCCACTTTCACTTTCGAGTGTAGTGAAATACTTCTTCCACCAACCTATTTGAGTCGGAATGACAGGAAAGATAAAATTAGGGAAATAAGGTGCCGCACTAATTCTTGTATGAATTCTTTTTTCCCTCGTACCGTTAGGGACTGGAATGCACAACAATGAGATTAGCTTTGGTGCTGAGCACCCTCTGCCACCCACAATTTTGTGAATTGCAGAGTATATATGTAGATGTATAATTACAAAGATGAAAGTGATATTACATGAAGGAAAAACGATGGGTGCAATGGAATTGATTCTGATTTGGTAAAGTTATGTCTGCATCAGCTCTTAACCTCAGCAGGACATGAACAATGATTTGCTGAAAGTTGATTTAATATCTTCGCTTTTCATCCCCATGAACACGCAGCCTGGTGGGTGAGCGGTTTAAATCTCCGTCCGACCATCCAGATTTCGGTTTTGCATTATTTCCGTAAATAATTACAAGCGGATGCCAGGATGGTTCCTTCAAAACGCCATGCTCGAATTCCAGTTTCTTGCTCTCCCCTCTCACAATCGCCTCCGACTCTAATGAACTAGATCTAGACGATTCGCAAAACTGGGAAAAAAATTTCACGGACAAGAAAAGTTTGAGGAAAAATTTGCAACGATTAATTGATCCAATGATCTCAATGTTGACGCTTTAATCTGAAATATTTGACTGGACTACGAGTGTAATACTATTGATTGTTGCAGCGAACTATTACAATACACTTCGTGACTGGGACATAGCACGAGTGTTTTTCTGTTATATATGTCGCACTTTCCTTCCATTTCCTCTAAATTTCTTAATTATGAAGCTGTTTGTAACCACGCAATTAATTTGAAATACAGTATGTTTTGATGAATGACATCAAGGACGTTGCGTGGGTGGGGCGCTCCCTCTTTTATGTAGCCCAGCGAAAAATATATGTAAATAAAAATTCCCACTTTCAATATTTAATTTACTTTTTGAAATTGAGGCAAGGCGCATTAGATCACGGTCATAGTTAATGCGTGTGCCTGGTCTTACATAGTTGTGCGTTTTGATCGGAGTTAACAAATATTGAAAAAGAAATTTAAAAAAGATTTTTTTTTTCGAATTTTAGCCAGAACCCTCGCATACTAGTGCTTTAATAAGTTAATTGATTATTTAATTTTTTTTGTCCTCGTAAAACCATTTTCAACATTTTTTATTAAGTTTGCTTGCTTTTGCCTCACCCTGAAGCTACACCCTTGAATGACGTCATAATATTATCCTTTATGGCTCAATAAAGGAAAGATATTTATTACTTTTTAACGCGGGTAATCTTGGTGTCAGTGATACAAGTCTAATTATTAATTGTTTCTTTGGATCTTTGCTGCACTGTATTTAGAGCCGGGAGGGAATTGTTAGTAAAGAAAGTAAACACCATCGTTTATCAAGCGACATCCGAGGTAGGTAGTTTGGAAAACACTGAAAATGGAAATCAGGATTATCGAGTATGCTTCCGCTCACACTGTACGTTTGGTCAGGATTAGCGGATAAAATTGAATACATTAAAAGAAATATAAACAAATACTTAGTTTCAAGAGACTAGTGTATATTAAGATATAATGGAATTCGTTTAATTAAAGTAGTGTTTCTAATTACCTTTACTTTATATTCTCTATAGTTTGCTGTAACGGAAGCATGTGCTTCTTATTAAACTCACAATTTTGAGAGGAGAATTGTTAATAAGTTGACATGATGTTTATGATAAAATACTGGAATTTTTTGGAACAGTTCTTTACCTAGATATAAACATCGTCTACTAATATAACAATGCATTTTTGTTTTTACATATATAACGATGAACAGGTTCGTGATGTAACTCTCTGAGTGTGTATGTGCTCTTTAAACTATGGTTACCAGAAGTTTAGGCAGTGATTAACTCCTTACCTTTAGATAGAGGATTGAATTTTCCTATTTTCACTGTAGGAAATTTAGGTTATATTTTCTTCTTCGTTTAATTTTTCCAGTTTTAAATGTACTATATTAAACATTAAATAAATAGCGGTATGTTTTTGTCGTCGCGTAGGCATACTTGACAGCTGCAATAGCTGGGTCCGCCTTTTGACCTAAGGATAACTTTTAAAATAATGGTTTATAACAGTGACAGAAATTACAAAACAGTTCAAGATAATGACTGAACATTGATAATGACAATGTAAACTATCCAATTATTAAAGTTCGAAAATAGCAATGCAGAATAATAACAAACTTCTAAATCGAAAATAGTGAATAAACAAATGAAAACAACGTGTTGCCACATTACAATATCGTTTAGTTTTTTTGGATTGCTTCTTAAATGGCACCGAAATACAAATAAATATAATTTGCTTAAAAGATTATGTAGTTTTGTGTATAATTGACATCTAATAGTAAGATCCTAGATGTTGATTTACTAAATAATTTGTCAGACAAATATTTGTATAGTTTTCACCTTGATTAAAATTATTTTTAGTTTTAACCTTGACTAAAACCAGTTTTTTTAAAAAAAAATATTTAAGTTATTAAAAATAACCACAAAAATGTATAAAATTACGATGCAAAATAATTTCAGTAATACACATATCCAAAGGAGAATTAAAAAAATTCTCTCTTTATTTTTTATTTTAAATGTTTTTCATTACAGATAAGAGAACATCGTTGCTAGAAAGTTTGTAATTGTTCCTCATCTCATGTATTTCTACCGGTAGGCATGAAACTGTCATTCATGATATAAAATTAATCCACCAGAGCAGATTTTTAAAACGAAATCGTTCGAGAATCCTGTAAGTCGCTATATGTATAGCCACGGGATAAGCACAACGCGGTGAAAATATTATTTTAGTAGGCAGAATGCGTGCAGGTAATGAGCTGTTTATCACAGCTTCCTTTCCCTGCATGCACTTCCATACGTCTGTTTCGTCCCATGTATATTAAAATATAAGTACTAGCTTCTAGCCCGTCAAAAATGACGGTTTGAACGCCATATTCTGGCAGTTCATTTTATTATTATTATTATTATTTTGCAGTTGGTTAATTATACGGGATTGTTATTAGATAATGCTAGTGGCCTTGATTTGATAATGTTCTACACAGCAATACAGTAGTAACTTCTACTGAATTAATGAGGGCGGATGTATAAAACCAATAAAATGAAAAATAAATTAGAATCCAGAAACTTTTGCTATCCATTTAATATCAGTTTTATTCCTAGTCCAGGCACACTTCAGCACGATAGGTACGAACTACGTTCACCCGCATTTATTAATACCTTCAGTAACTTGGCGCATATGAAAGCAGTTTAATTGGTTTGTAAAACTCATTTCAGAGTGAATTACGCTGTAATCAAATGTGTCGGTGGGCTTTCTCGTCAACTCAACCACAACCCTCCATTAATATTGCTTTCGAAAATCATAACTTCTACTACTCTCAAATGCTGTAGTCAGTCGCAAGACATATTGTTTTTAAGCAGTGATTCCGTTGTAATACAGCCTGTAGACTACCATTATTTTCAAGCAGAAATTAGGTTGTAATACATTCTGGACGGGCATAATACAGTTAAATGTACTACGGAAAATATTTCTAGTGGATTCTTGCAGTTTACCACACCAATTCCTGGCAGAATCGCGATCTCCGGTAATACCGATTTATTTACATTATTTTACTTTAAATGACGGGAAGTAAACTTCCTCCGAGTTTTTAACAAACTTCATCGTTTCTTATCTCCGGACAAAAAAAAATAATTGTAGGCTGTGTTTTAACCTAGTACTCATTATTGATACAGGTAATATAACGTACACATACATACATTACATGAATTTTTGCTTCTGGTTGTCGTAGATAAATAAAAAGCAATATGTAAATTTAAACGAACGTACTAATTGTAACTTTGTGACACATAATTGCCTCGCATTAATTTTTTTCCCTGCTCTCCGTATTTCTAATATCTCTGCTCACTGCTATTTTGCGGCAATAATATCGTTGTTGCATTTCGAGTGTCATATCGCTTATACTGTAAGTCAGAGACAATAGTCATATCCTTCACTGTTTAAATCGTGGTTTAAATCTAATCAAAAGTTTATATTAAATCTCATTTAATAGTTAACAAATGTATCAAAAACTAATGGTATCATATATAATGGTAGTAAGAATTTATTCTGGAAAAGCTTATAAGGAGAAATCAATTAGTCATTTTTAATGATATCGTTTGTTATATGAATACGTTACTCTGGTTAGATTATCAGAGTATTTGGTTAGGATTTTGCATAAATAAATGTAGACTATAATTTCGAAAACGGATAACTGTTATTTATTTGACCAATACATCATTATGTTTCTCCGAGTTTTAAATACACTTCACAGTTTCTTACCGTCTGCCGAAAAAATCTTAGGTTATGGTTTGACCTAGGGCTTATAACTGACACAGATAAAATAGCGTAAATATTGAATCCCTTCTCCTTACATGAATTTTGGCGTATAACTGATACAAATAATATAACATAAACATCGAACACCATTCGTCTTACACGACTTTCTGCATCTAACTGTAGTAAATAAACAAAATCCAAAATGAAGGAATGCAATATGGTGGTTGATGATTGGCCGTTCGTTAGCCAACAGGAGAAGCAGCTATAGACGACGCACGCAGACCACACGCTAGCTTTTTATATAGTAGGATTAAAATTACCAAGCAAGGTCCGTCAGATCTTATTCACTTTCAAACTCTCTCGGTCATAAATTAAATCGAGGAGAATCTGATGGGTTAGGCTTACGTTAAAAATTTTACTTCTATAATAATTCTAGAACTTGTTTTAAGTAGAATTGCCAAAAAAGAAATGACGACAGTAAAAGTTTTCAAAAATCTACCTTTGAACGGTTGCTCAAAAAAAAACATGCCACTAACAATAAATGTGGTCAAAAGATGCAAAATAAAACATATTTCAATGTAGTCTTGATCGTTTTCGATATGTTTATTATCATCAATACGAATAAAAGGCTAATGTTGGTTACTATGTCATTATGTAACTGTGTCATGTGGCCATTCCGCCAACTTGCGACCAGAGATGTTACTACCAGCTCGAGGTTATTCACGTTATTTAGTTAAGCATCCTCGAAGAAATAAATTGCCAAAACATTGAAATAGAAGTATATATGGCGTTTAAATTAACATAGCAATTAATTGTTTATTATTGATTAATATCTGTTTGATGTAGATGTTTTCGTTAAATTCTTGGCCCATTGATATATAAGCCTTAATTTTAGAGCAGCAGTGTTAATAATAACTTTTATAACGACAACTGGCATTTGGCTTTATAGCAGAAGGCATGGAAATTTAAGTTTTTGAAAATAATGTTACTGATTAAATTACGTCAATGGTATAAAGTAGTTCTAAGCCACCTGGACCAGGATTAAAGCTAATATTATGTGGCATAACGTAAGTTCTTAAGATTTAGTTTGCTTTTCTTTCACTGACGCAATATTACCAACGTTATTATTTCAGATGCATGTAAATAATTCCAACCGTATCATGATGTTAAATAGAATAGAATTATTTACAACATTACAAAATCAGGGTTATGGGCGTTATTTAATAACAATTGTATTTACTAAAGCAAATGGGAAGAAATGATTTGTCAGAACATTTTCTTCAACCCATCATTTTTGATGGGCTTGGAAGCTAGTTGTAAAATCTACTATATCATTTCCGGAGCTCACTCACTCAACTCGATAGGTAGTGGCTGGTTAACGGTGTCACGTGTCAGTCTTCGCTCGCAAATTAACAGCGACCAGAGATATCATCAGAAGAAATTCGAGGTTATGACCACAATTAAATAGCTAAGCAACTAATACCAAATTAATATCCATAATATATTCATTAAGTTTGCATTAAGTGGCATTTCATAGTTAAAAAATATAGATAAATTTTACGGCTGACAAAAAGGTCAATCTGCTTTTCAGTAACGTGTTGCTAATGAAAGAAACATTTTTTTTTTCTGTCATCAGTCTTTCGACTGGTTTGATGCAATCCTCCATCCCTTCCTATCCTGTGCTAACCTCTTCATTTCTACATACCCCTTACAACCCACGTCCTAAATTATCTTCTTAATATATTCTAATCTCTATTTTCCTCTACAGTTCTTACCTTCGACTGTTCCCTCCACTAACAAATTAACCAATCCAGCATGTTTCAAAATATGACCTACCAGCCTGTCTCTTCTTTCTGTAAGCTTCTTCCACAAACTTCTTTTCGCACCCATCATTTTCAAAACTCGTTCGTTTCTTACTTTGTCTGTCCACTTAATTTTCAGCATTCTTCTGTATCACCACATTTCAAATGAATCAATTTTCTTTATTTTCGGTATTCCTAAAGTCCATGTTTCCTAGATCAATATTTGAAACTAAAAGATTTCTCTTTTTCATGAAGGCTCTTTTTGCTAGTGCTATTCTGCTTTTAACATCATTCCTGCTTCGGCCATCGGTTGTAATTTTGTTTCCCAAGCAACAGAATTCACTTACTTCTCCTATTGCATTCGATCCTATTTTTATATTTAATCTACTAGTATTGGTATCATTTCTGCTACATTTCATCACTTTTGTTTTGCTTTGATTTATATTCAGTCCAAAATTTTCCTTCAGTATTTTATTCATGCCATTCAGTAACTTCTCAATATCCTCAGCCCTCTCTGCTAACAAGACAATGTCATCAGCAAATCATAGCATACTGATTTTTTCTCCCTGAAAACTTATGCCACATGGAAATTTTTCTTTGACTTTCTTCATTGCTTCTTCTACATACAAGTTGAATATTAACGTGGGATAGACTACAACCTTGTCTCACACCCTTTTTAACTAAAGCATGTCTCTCGTGATTCTCTACTTTTATTATAGCCACTTGATTCTTATATAGTTTATAGAATATTCTTCTATATCGATACTTTAGACCTGACTTCTTTAAAATTTTGAACATCTTGTCCCACCTAACATTATCAAAAGTTTTTTCTAAATCAACAAATGCCATAAACGTATCTTTGTTTTTCTTGATCCTCCCTTCAAGTATTAATCTTAAAGACAGAATTGCTTCCCTTGTACCGCGATTTTTCCTAAACCCAAACTGATCTTCACCTACTATCTCTTCTACTACCCTTTCCATCCTTCTATATATTATTCTGGTCAGTAATTTTGAAGCATGTGATGTTAGACTAATGGTGCGATAATTCTCCCATTTGTCGGCTTGTGCTTTATTTGGAAGTGTGAAGATGATATTTTTATTAAAATCAGTTGGAATTTCTACTGTTTCATAACTTTTTGATATCAGCTTGAATAGTCTTTCGATTCTTTCCTCTCCTAGGGATTTAAGAAGTTATGCAGGGATCTCATCAATTCCAACTGCCTTATTTGCTTTCAAGTCATTCAGAGCTTTATTAAATTCTGTCCTCAAAACAGGATCTCCTAAGTCGTAAATGTCGACATCACCTTCCTTTTCCATTACACTATTGTTCAATTCGTCCCCAACATACAATTTCTCAATTTATTCTTTCCATCGGTTAGCTCTATCTTCTGAGTTTAAAAGAGGTTTCCCATCGGCAGCTTTAATGTCCATACCCTTTTTCTTCATTTCTCCAAAATTCTGTTTGATCTTTCTATATGCAACATCTACTTTACCTACGACCATTTCCTTTTCTACTTCTTCACACTTTTCTTGTAGCCATTTTTCTTTTGCTATTTTGCATTTGCTATTTATTTGATTTCTAAATTGCCTGTACTTCTCTCTTCCTGCTTCATGCAATTGGTTAACAGCCTCATAATCTTTAGGTTTCGGGTTATCCTTATGTTCAAAGAAACGCCAACTTATGTATTGTTAGTATGACTTCTTTAGTCTAATATATCAAAGTAATCAGTACCTCTCTATACTTGTGGGTTCACTTTTCCTTTGGCGTAAAGAACGTCACAAAGCGAAACTAAAATGATGGTGGAAAGATTAAATTCATTTGTGAATTCTACGATCAGCGGCGGATCTCAGTATGGAATTAATCTTCGATTTTCCTAATCCCCTGATAGTTGCCGCTGACAGTATATGAAAAAAAAAAGTGTCCCCTGAAGTTGTCATCAGGGACAAGCGCCCCGGTTTGACCCCCCAAGATCTGGCACTGTCTACGATAATGACACTATATTGATTATACGGGTTGTAAATTTTTAAAGGAGAAGAAAATATTTCTATTTCTCGTAATTTTTGTAGTAATACTATATTGTGTGTATGTTTAAGTTAGTAAGGCACAAATTCTTCAGTCAAAGTACATTTTTGCGCAACACAAATATTCAAATCTCTTTACATTTTTATTGCCCATTGCGAGTGCAGAACTCTATAGGTAATTTTTACGTACATGTGGAATTACAGTTTTTAGTTTAAGTTTGCGATTAAAATATGCCTTAAGGCGCCGGTTTATTAGGTATAATAAGAAGCCAATTACAGTTTCCTCGAGTTTTAATATTCGTCACGTTTGCTATTACGTCCTGTAATTAGCTGCTACTGTAAAACATTAATCTAACTACGAGCAGCGTTATTAGTGTCATAAATTAGAGATTTAGCCATTTCGCAGTTTCCGTTTATTAAAGATCGTGATATGCAATCGTAAATTGTTGAGTGTGAGACAACCGTTCTAGATCCGGCTAATCGTGTCATAAACTGCACACCATCTGTCCGTTCTGCCTTTGCAGACAGCAACAAAGTAAACCTACTATTTTTACAACAAAGATTTACATATGTTACTAAACGTGTTGATTGTAGCTCTGAGGAATATGAATCAAAAAGTGAAAAAAGTCATTAATATTTTTACGGCTATACTGCTCGTCAACTTCTGTTTGATTTAAACTGGGAGATTGATGGGAAACTCGATCATGATATTTATCAAAACGTCGAGCGTTAGCCATGCTTAGGGAATTCCTGAAAAGAAATTCGCCTACTACAGACCTAACCAGAGGAACATTTCTAAGCCTAACTGAAATGATTTTGAGTAATCATCGAGTTAGCAATTTGAACTTCAGTCTCGTATTATATAAGAAGATAACAACAAAATAGTTGTGACCTGTTTTCTCCATGTAATGAAGATTTATTTCAAATACCTGTTTTGTTATTATTATTACTTGAAGAATTAAAAAAAAAACTGTCTGGGTGCCACTTTAATTATTTTATTATGCGAATTCTTAAAATTATATGAAAATAATGAATTCTAGTTTTGACCCTGTTTTACCTAAGCAATTAGTTTGTTTCTCTTTTGACTGGGAGTTTATTTACTTAAGAAAACATTAAAGTAAAATAAAATTATTTCAGAGATAGATATAGGGAAAAAAATGGTTTACCGAAGTTAAATAGGGAATGCAGAAAAAAAAGAAAACTATTCTTCAAAAATCGTAAAAATCGGTGAAATGTGATTCTGTTGTTGGATGTTGAGATATTCTCTTAAGTTTTACATTTTGGACTATACTTCCAGGACCATCGTGTATGTTAAAAGATAGAATGATAAGTTGTTTATTCTCGCACTATGTCATAATGTCGAAATGCCTAGCGCAATAAGTGATATATATATATATGCGGTGATGTCGTATTCGACTTTACGATTCTATTTAATATCACTTTTCTTTTGGTGTCATCAGTCTTTGACTGGTTTGATGCAATCCTACATCCCTTCCTATCATGTGTTAACCTCTCCACCTCTACATACCCATTACAACCGACGTCCTCAATTATCTGCATCATATATTATAATCTCTGTCTTCCTCTACAGTTCTTACCTTCCATTGTTTCCTCCACCGACAAATTAATCAATCCAGCACGTCTCAAAATATGACCTACCATACTGTCTCTTCTTTCTGTAAGCTTTTTCCACAAACTTGTTTCCAAAACTCGTTCATTTCGTACTTTATCTGTCCACTTAATTTTCAGTAGCATCACATATCAAATGCTTCAATTTTCTTTCTTTCTGGTATTCCTAGAGTCCATGCTTCGCTACCCTAAGGTGCTATGCTCCATGCATAGAATTTTTAAAAAGTTCTTTCTAAGTCATAGATCAATATTTGAAACTAAAAGATTTCTCTTTTTAATGAAAGCTTTTTTGCTAGTGCAATTCTACTTTTAACATCATTTCTGCTTCAGCCATCGTTTGTAATTTTACTTTCCAAATAGCGGAATTCACTTACCTCTTCTATCTCATCCGATCCTATTTTTATATTTAATCTACTATGATTGGTATCATTTCTGCTATATTTAATCACTTTTGTCTTGCTTTAATTTATATTGAGTCCAAAATCTTCCTTCAGTATTTTGTTCATGCCATTCAGTAGCTTCTCAATATCTTCAGCCTGTTCTGCTAACAAGACAACGTCATCAGCAAATCGTACCATACTGGTTTTATCTCCTTGAACACTTATGCCAAATGAAAATTTTTCTTTTACTTCTTTTATTGTTTCCTCTATATACAATCTGAATATTAACGGGGATAGTTTATGTACGTACAAATAAACAATCTGTTCGTACATACATGAGGCACCACCAATTCAAATATTGAAGCGTATCTGTACTCCCTCTTGTTAAGAATTAAATTAATTTTTGTTTGCATAAATTATCAATTATTAATGGTTGAAATTGCTGATATGAGGAATCTGAATGTTGCTTTGCTCACTAACAACACCGTTGTACCTAAATTTGAGATTAATATACGTTTATTACAGAATTGTTTCTTCTTAAAATGTTATTAAAATAGTATGACACAATTAAACATCTTGAAATCCAACAATGGGTTCATATTACATCAGTTCTCAGGGTTTTCTGTAAGTCCATTGATTAAGCTCAATGGGACACTGAGATTTTCTCGAGGGCGACACTGGGTTGATCAATGCGATAATGATTTGCGGTGACCACCATATCGGAGGTTACATTAGGAGAAGGCGCCGAGTCTATTGCCTGCTGTCTTCTGACGAGATGATTCCATTTTTTGCTTGCCGTCGGAGAACCAGGTAAATTCGGATTCGACTTGGAACACAAGAGCAACCACACACTGGCGTTAGTCACCACAAATCTCTTCTGCACGCTGGCCACACACCCACCACAAAGCTCGCAATACACTGAGTGCTACTCGCCCCCAAGTCACATTTCGGAATGTAGCCATGCAGTTTCGTTTTTTCGCACCTTCCATTTGTGCGAGATTCTCGCAAATATATTTCGATGTAGCGTGGCAATATATTATTTTAAGAAATATAAACTTAACCAATTAGTGGTAGTTTTAAGGAGAGATAAAAGCAAATAATGCACTCAAACGTCACTAAATCATTGTATACAATTTAAATTCAGAAGGAAAGGATGAATTTCAAGAAAACTGAAAAAAACAGGATGCCTCTTCTGCATTTACCTACCCAGCCAAGATTTCTTTGATAGATTATTTGTAAATTAAAAGCACAAATATGAAATCCAACGTGATGAAGTCGCGGGAATATTTATTGGAAAATAATAGCGCAAGTTCGCTTTTATTATATTAATATAAATCGTAAATAGACAAATCTTTCATCTACTGCATTTTTATATCCTTTACGATTTAGGCAAATAATCAAAGAAAATGCGAAGGTTGCTAGCATTTATCCTACTTATTGTTGCATTTCATAATTAGTAATAATTAGAATACTTAAATGTACTAGCACTATTTAATAGAAATAAAAACCATAATATCGGCGACAAAAGTTGAAAGCTGTTACGAAAGTTTTATTTTATTGGAAAGTTTATCTGTATTGAAGTGTGGGATCTATGGTTGGGATTAAATCATATATCTTTGGTGGATACCTTTTGAGATTAAGAACGGATTATAATTTCCTACTTTGGTGCTCTGTCACGTATAGTCAGAAGGCATACCGCAATTATTAAACTAGATCATTAGCTTTCAAACTGTTCTGTAGTTTTTACGTGATATAATTTCAAGTACACCCACATACTCAGCCCGCTACAGATTTATATACGTAGAGATTGTAATTTCGTGTGCTGCAGTGTGTCTTGAAGAAAGTGATGACTGTGTTTCCTGGAGACAATTTATATTCATGTTAACAGAAAAATGAGCGATATCGTTTTTGTGATTATTGTTAAATAAACCTTCTCCTTCTATCTGTACAGCAACGTATAATTTACATTAACATATTGAGGATATTTTTGTCACCAGCACCTAAACAAAAGACATTTCCGTTCCATCGCCCGCATTCCATGTAGTAAAACACAAATTATAATTGTTAACTAATTATCTGTTTTGTTTTACGATGATGTTCTGTATGTGCCTTACTCGAGTTAATTTAGCGAAATGTTATGTAACTTTTTAACTGCGACGTTTAATTAGTCCTGACAAGCGTACGCATTAAATGTAACTCGCGCCCACAGGTTGGAGTTACGTTGTTGGTTTTATTAATTAATATCCTTAACCATAGAATGCGGGACCTTGCACTCCTGGTGACCCTACCATGATATTCCCAGTGTGGTGACTAACAGGAAGTAGTGCAACATACGAAGATCGTAATGCAGAGAAACCGAAGGACAAAAATATTACTCATCGCAAAAATAACCGTTATAAGACCTGTCGAACGAGCAAGAGCACGGTGCATTGACTGAGCATCCAAAGATCTGTAGGCCTGCTAGATCAATGTCAAAGAATAGTAGATAATAGGCTGAAATAGAGACAACATCTCAAGACGGCAAGCGGTCCATTGAGACTGAACTAGTTAAGTAATGTAATGTCGAGATAAAAAATTAGGCCAAAAACTGGAAATGATTTCATCTTACTAGTCGAGAGAAAGATGAATTTTTACTTTTTGACAGAATAACACTATTACCACTTATGAAAACTTGCGCCAAATTCTGTGATAATTTTTTCTGGAGATAGCTCTACATGAGAGGTTCCAAATTTTGACTTGAATTTCAGGATACATGCTGGTGGGCACCATGTACCAAATTGATAAATTAAAGACGAAAGCGAACTGTTACTGTCGAAATAAGAGCGTGGAAAAATAGTTGCCCTTTATCTGGAATGAGTGCTCAATGAAATTAAATATATCGAAAACTCAAACACGAGATTAGGTCTCGACTAGAAACTGAGCAATTTGTATTGATATGTTTTTCCCTGGCAGTAAAACCTAACAGTTAGCTAGTTGGCCCTTGAAGTAATTGCCAGAGATATTGCAGTACAAATGGTACAGACGCTGTGAAGACGTGGCGTGACGGGTTGGTTCGCAGTTGGCAGGCCTGTCACGCGCTCCCTGGAGCCACATTTGCATGCACAGGTCGGTGCCGAGGTGGCCGGCATGCAGGTGAGCCCCACACAGCTCCCTGCTTACAGTCTTCTGTTATTCCACAAAAGTTGGTGCAATTTTTTCTTTCTCTTAGTTTTACAATTCACACAGCGAAATTCAATTTCCAGACTCGATGAGGGATTTTGTGGATGCTGTTAAGCTATTTGATTGTTTCATGCTAGAAATCTGTAAGCTAATTTACTTGTAAAAGTTTTTGTTTCTGTACAAGGCAATAAGTAGAGTTAATATTAAGCACATTTACGTGACACTCTTGAGATAGTTCAGGACTCAGGGAGAGATAGTACAATTATTAACAGGTTTTAAAATGAGTTGCATGCAAAACTTTAAGTTGGTGTTCTAATACTAGAATCTAACAGACTCATTGGTGCCTGTAAATCTCATTAATAGGACAAATTGAACTTAGACCCCCTATTTTAATTCATACGACTGTCTGTTTATATATATATATATATATATATATATATATATATATATATATACTATCATTTTTCCGCTGCTTTGCTCGAGTGGACCCTGATGTGTGTAGTAAGCATTTAATTTAACCTGCAGCAAAGCATTAATGTACGTACTTAGTAGACCCTATACAGGGTGTTACAAAAAGGTACGGCCAAACTTTCAGGAAACATTCCTCACACACAAACAAAGAAAATTGTTATGTGGACATGTGTCTGGAAACGCTTACTTTCCACGTTAGAGCTCATTTTATTACTTCTCTTCAAATCACATTAAACATGGAATGGAAACACACAGCAACAGAACGTACCATCGTGACTTCAAACACTTTGTTACAGGAAATGTTCAAAATGTCCTCCGTTAGCGAGGATACATGCATCCACCCTCCGTCGCATGGAATCCCTGATGCGCTGATGCAGCCCTGGAGAATGGCGTATTGTATCACAGCCGTCCACAATACGAGCACGAAGAGTCTCTACATTTGGTACCGGGGTTGCGTAGACAAGGGCTTTCAAATGCCCCCATAAATGGAAGTCAAGAGGGTTGAGGTCAGGAGAGCGTGGGGGCCATGGAATTGGTCCGTACAGTACAGTACATACTAACGAAACTAAAATGAGCTCTAACATGGAAAGTAAGCGTTTCCGGACACATGTCAACATAACATATTTTCTTTGTTTGTGTGTGAGGAATGTTTCCTGAAAGTTTGGCCGTACCTTTTTGTAACACCCTGTATATGTAACATTTATCGTAAACTAAATTTCATAATTTTGTTACGTTTTTTGGAGTGTAGCAGTTTGATTCTAACATACTATTGTTCAGACAAGTTAAGAAATAAAGAAACAAAGTTACATAGCCAAAAAACAAGATTAACAGAATCCAAAGGGTGTATTACTTATCTGTGTTATAATGTGATCTTTGGTGGATAGTAAGAAGTGTTCATCTGAGATGCAGTTCATCAGATATGTGGCGCATATTTGTTCTCGGTACAAAAGAATTATCGATTCTTGCGCTGTTCCACGGTCATAATCTATATCACAGATTTTAAGCTAGGCCTTAAGATTTCAAATTGTGATAACGCTATCCAAATTGGTTCTGTTGTTTCTGCGTGATGCCTGGACAAAAGGACTGACAGACGCAGTCCGCTTACAGATTTAAAATCGTATAGAAATATCTTAAGCAAAAATATAAAAATAAAAAAATAAAAAATAAATAAATAAATTTGCAGAGAAAAGATTCAGATAAGTGCTATATTAGAGACAAACAATGAAAGAAGAGGAATGATTAGGGTATAAAACTACATAACATGCTCAAATAAGTTGAATATCAGTATGGAAACAAACACACCCCATAGTGGTATTATTTATCCATAAGATATCAAAAGAACCAAATAGTGGAGTCTGTTAAGTGAGCGGTTAAAGGTATTCGCGAGGGCGCTAGTTTGACCTCTGGTCCGGCCAATAAGATTTCGGTATTCAACGGTTTTCCATCATTTTCCAAAAGCACTTCAGGTGCAAGCTGGGACAGGTTTCTTTAGAAAGTCATGGGCGAGATCCATCCACTTCCTTGTCCTAAATTCTCTCCCAACTCTATTAAACTCGACTTCGCCAAGCCGTAAAAACCTAACAAAAAGGAAACAGTGGACCAGCTGAACTAAATAAACAGTGAGATTAAAAATAGCTCTAACTATATTGCATATTGTAGATGTGTATGCCACAGGTATGTTCCCATATTTTTTGTCTTTTGTTTCAGTTTCCCCTTTCGATAGTTGAGATCAAAATAGGTTAATTAATCACATACACTGATCAGCCAGAACATTATGACTACATACCTACTATCGATACAAAACCCGTCCAGGCGATAGCAGCGTCACCTGACGAGGAATCGCTGATAGTCAGACACACGCACGGTGAATGTAGTATCAGTGAGCGTGCTGCCCGTGTTTGGAATGGGAAAGGCGCGCGATCTATCTGAGTTTGATCGAGGGCAGATTGTGATGGCCCGGAGCATTTCGGAAACTGCACGACTTGTCGGGTGTTCGATGAGTGCAGTGCTAAGTGTCTTCAACAAGTGGCAGCACGATATCGGCAACTACGACTGAAATGGGCACGTGACCATCATCACTGAACGTTGGCGCAGTGGCATAGCATTGCATGGTCTGATGAATCCCGATACCTTCTTCATCATGCCGATAGGAGGTGCGAATCAGTCTTTACCCAGGGAAGCAGCTTCTTGACACCTGTACTGCGGGACGGAAACAAGCTGGCGGCGGCTCAATTATGCTCTGGGGAACATTCACGTGGGCATCCATGGATACAGAAGAGCTTATGCAAGGCACCATGACGGCTACTTGTGTTCCAGACCATTCCATAGAATCTTGACGCCGTCTAGTACAATAGGGAAGAAAAACGGAAACAGATCTTACTTTAGATTAGATGATACTTTTAGTATGACATATCAACATTTTCCGAAATCCTTTAGCCTGTTAGTTGATAGTAACATGATGAATACTGGAAGAAATCTATCAAGACAATAAAAAAGAAAATAAGGGATTGGAAAAATACAATGAGGGAAATCTGACAAGAATAGAGAAAAAGTCATACTGTAAACAGAATTCTGTGATTTAAAACAATTTTTAATGAAGTTTTTTTCTTGTGTCAGAAAACAATGGTTTTCACTGCTCACAGATATAATTTACAAGACATGGAAATAAGGAGGGAGATATTGATGATATGAATTAGCAGAACAACATTTGAAATCCTCATGTAACTACTGTCCAGAAGCCAATGTCCACATAACCTGTTATCTTAATGTAAAGTATCACTTCCTATGTCTTAAAACATTTATTACCTTCAGGTAATTATGTTCTGGAGAGCAATGTACTTGATGATGCTTACTGACACAGTAAAAAAATAAAATACTTTTATCATAGTGATAACATAATTACTTCACATGTTTTAAGAACTTTCTTCCACAATAATACGATTAAATCTTTAAATGTATTTGTAAATTGTCATAGTAGAACCCAACATCAAAAAATTGTAAAATTTAGATTTACTTTATCATATATTTCTAGATTTTGTATTATCCTCTAGCCCATCAGTTTCAATATTTCCCTGTGTACATCTACATCTATACTCTGTAAATCACAAATACTGTTGGTGGCAGAGGGTGCTAAGCACCAATCCTAATTCTGCGTATTCCAATCCCGAACAGGTCGAGGAAAGAAGGAATACATAAATGAATCAGTACGGCATCTTATTTATCTAATCTTATCCCTCCTGTCATTACGACCTACATAGGTTGGCGGAAGAAGTATTTCGTTGCACTCGTAACTTGAAGATTTTTGCATATTATCCAGCAAATTCAAACGAAAATGACGTCGTCTGTCCGCCAAACAATCCCAGCCCAATCCACGAATCAGCTCTGTGACACTTACGTAATGACTGTAACTAGCAGTCACGAATCGAGCGGCTCTTCTCTGTACTTTCTCTAACGTGTCAATCAATCCCTTGCGATACGGATCCCAAATTCCACAACAGTATTCCAAATGCGGACGCACTAGTGTTTTGTACGCTATTTCCTTTGAATGAGCATTACAACTTCTCAAAATACGTCCTATGAATCGTAGTTTGGAATTAGCTTTGCCTACAACGGAAGTTATGCGCAAGTCCCATTTCATGTTGCTTTGTACTGTTACGCCTAGATACTTCAGGGAATCCACAGTGTCAACAAGTGAATTGTTAACTTTGTACTCCTGAGCAAGCGGGGTATTTTTATTACTTATGTACATTGCCTTGCACTTTTTACAGTTAAGTGTAAGCTGCCATTCACGGCACCATTCCGAAATAACATCCAGATCGCGCTGAATTTCTAAGCAATCGCCGGAGCACCTCACTTCCCTATAAATAAGTGCATCATCAGCAAAAAATCGCATCCTGCAATTAACGTTGTCACCGAGATCGTTTATAAAAATTAAGAAAAGAAGTGATCCTATTACACTTCCTTGAGGAACGCCCGAAGTAACATCTAGTATAGAAGGGGCTTCCCCGTCTACAACGACATACTGTGAACGACCAGTTAGAAAATCGCGTATCCATTCGCAAATCTGATCAGATATACCGTACGCGCGGATCTTCGCTAAGAGTCGGTTGTGTGGTACAGAGTCAAAAGCTTTCTGAAAATCCAAGAAAATAGCATCAACTTGTGATCCTGCATAAATAACTTTCATTACATCATGCGAAAATAGAGCCAGTTGCGTTTCACATGATCGGTTCTTCCGAAATCCGTGTTGGTATGCTGTAAGTAGCTCGTTTTCATCTAGAAACTTCATAACGTTAGAGCATATGACATGCTCCAGAATTCTACTGCAAACAGATGTTAGCGATATCGGTCGATAATTCCTAGGATCTCTCCGATCTCCTTTCTTGAAAACGGGAATCACCTGCGCAATTTTCCAGTCGGAAGGTACTTTTCTTTCCTCTAAAGATTTACGAAATATATCTGACAGAAATGGTTCTACTTCTACCGCGTATTCCGAAAATACTCTTACTGGTATACCTTCGGGACCCGGCGCTTTCCCCCACTTCAGGAGCTTTAATTGCTTTATGATACCTACACTATCAATTTGTACTGGATCCATCTCAAATTCAACACACCGTGGAAAAACGGGGATGTTTTCCATGTTTTCGTCAGTGAAGGAATTTTTAAATTCGGCGTTAAATACGGTAGCCTTGTCGCGGCTGTCATCAACTTCCCAACCGTCTTGTATTAGAACTGGCATATTGTTGTCACAACCACTTATTTTTTTTTACATACGGCCAAAATTTCTTTGGATATTCAATAAGGCTCTTGGAAAGTGAGTTGCATCGAAAGTTATTAAAGGCCTCTCGCATCACATTCTTGACCTGTCCTCTTGTCTCAGCTAGCTTTCCTAAATCACTCCTATACATCGCCCTTCTTGAGCGTGCATGAATCTTCCTTTGCTTTTTAAGTAACCTTTTAACTTCACGCGTATACCACGGGGGATCGTTCCCGTCCCTGATTGTCCTTTTCGGTATATGTAAGTCCATACCTTCCCTGACTATATTAATGAATCGAAGCCACATGTCTTCAACCGAGCCTCTTC
Source organism: Vandiemenella viatica (assembly GCA_031002005.1). Lineage (NCBI taxonomy): Eukaryota > Metazoa > Arthropoda > Insecta > Orthoptera > Morabidae > Vandiemenella > Vandiemenella viatica. The sequence continues at coordinate 45,454 of JARYHS010015716.1, forward strand.
CTTCTATAAAGGTAATGTATTTATCCCTCAAAAACGTTCTTAAACTCTCCTTAGGGGCCTTTTCGAACCTGTAAACGACCCTTTCTTTTTTCTTTTTGCGCTCGACTGTCATTCAAGGTTTGTGCGAAAGAAACGCGATCTTCGTTTTTTTTACCTTGTTTTTAAATCAGACTTTTATTTTTGTGACTAACGTTTCTAATTGACTAATATAAGCCTCTGGTCTTATTTTTCACAATGAATGTTGTATAGTTAAGTTTATCTGTTTATGTTTGCACATTCTTAGTATCGAATTGTAATACTTGTCACAGTTGGCTTGTAAGCTGATTTTATATTTTAAAATTTGTTAGTATTTGATTAGTATTTGTCAATTTTTAACGATTGGTTGGTGTCTTCGTTTATTTATCTCTGAGACATTTTGTGTTCTCATAAGGTTATAAATGCAACGTTAGCTAAAAAATTTTTATTTTTTGCACGGAATTAATTTAAAGAAAATCTTCAAACATTCCTTTACTCTTGCTTAAAAGTACATTATTTTTTGCTTCCAGACAACTGCTAACATACAATTTTTCTAATTAATTATGTAAATAACTAGTTCTATCGTTTCGTCAGTTATTTTCCACGTTTTTACTCCCTCCCCCCGTATTTTTGCAGCTTTGTTGTTCAGTTGAGATCTGTACTTAATTTCATATTGTACTGTAAACTATTACGGTATTTATTATTACTAATTGCGATGGAACTCCTGAATGCCCCGGTAGCGATTTACCCACACACCTAATCTCACACTCTAAAAGGTAATTTCTTCCTTGTTTAAGGTAAATTGTTCGCCACTTCGAAACCTAACTTAGTGTCCCCTTAGTTACCCTCCCGTCAACTAATGCGAGTTCAGTTAACAGAGGTGGCTCAAGGTCACTCTGCTCTATCCCCACTCCGCTACCCTGAGCCCTATATGCGAAGGGGTGAAGAATGTTGGCTAATAAATTTGCCTCTAGTTTGAAACACAGTGGTCTGCTCGCAGGGATAGACAACGCGAGGTGATGGTGAGGTAGGAGCGGGGCAAGGGGAACATGGCCTTGAGACGCCAGTTGAGGGTGAACAGAGTACAATTAAGCGTCAGTATGTATAAAATAAGGTAAATGATTCATTTATTGAAGGTAACTGAAATTGGTTCGTAATGTGTGGTGTTTTGTTCTGTGTAATATGTGAAACTGTTTTGAATGAGTCTGTTAGTATGTTACATTCTGCCAGTTACCATAACTGAACATGTTTCGAAGTACTGAAATTGCTTATTTGTTCAGAGGAAGGTCAAAAGCTCTTTGGTTCTTTATATATTCATGAGGATTATTTGTATTTTGTTCCAAATAGTTTTAAATAAGTTTTACTTGTTTATAATAGCCACAGGTTGTTTTTGACACTGTTTGGCGCCTTTTCAGCCGTCGATAATTTTTTTGCGGCTTTTTAAATGTCACTCGCAAAATTGCTATGAGGAAGCTACGTTAATTTGGTAAAGAGCCTGATGCCTCTTAGGAAAATTTTTCTGTAATAAAGTGAAATGCATTTCGAGTTTTCTTATTTGAAGTTACCTGATGATCATAATAGGGAAAATTAATAACTCTAGTTGAAGTAATTTTATTTTGGTTACCATTTAATTTGTATTTCGAGATATCTCTCGTTTTGACTCGTATCAGGGGTATCTGAACCTTGAAATTTACGACGTAACGAGTTCCACTGAAAGACTTAGTTAATTTGTGTAAATCATTTTCCAATCTTCCTTGATAATTTATTTAATTTATTAATTAAACTTCACACTCAATTATGCCTTAAATCAAATGCCAGTTGAATGCTTTTTCAGTGCTTTCATTTTTTTTTTTGCTCTTATAAATTCTGTTGGTGATTTTTAAATTAGAAATTTGTATGATCATTCAGATAGAAAGATTTCGATGTCCTTTCCTTATTTAAAAAATTAAATTAATTAAATCATTTTTGGAGGTTAAATTTAGTGCACTGTTAGGAATCAAATATTTATATTGTATTTGCTATTCATGTAACAATATTTGATATCAGCAGTATTTATTTTTTTAGAGCCAACCAGCTTGAATATCCAGTTTCTAGCATATTCATATATACGAAAGAAAGAATGTGCGTTCCTTCAGATTCATGATTTATTGAACTCTGTTTAGTCTTTCCAATATTCAGTATTAACATTGGTTTAACAGGGTTTAGAGGAACAAATTCGTTATATCACCTCTAATAATTGTTTAGCAGTATATTTATTTTGCCTCTCCAATTTTTAAGACTTAAAAAAAAAATACTCTCTGTACGTATAGTAACTTTGATTTATATATGAGCTCCATTATTTTTGTTCTTCCTGGTCGCCAACCGCAACTTGCTCCAACTAGTAGTCTCTTAATGAGTTTGTTTTGAACCTTCGCAATTGTGCCCATTTGTTAAGTTAATGTAACTTACATTTGAGCCACTGCAGTATACAACGGGAAACAGAACACTATTGTTGCGCTGTCTGCCGGTTTGCCACAGCCCTATAGGTCTTGAAAGGACTTCAGATATGCACGAGTTAGTTGTTTCGTTGACACAAAACCGCATTAAAAATTCTGTAAAATTTTATGCTACCCAAAGCAGGAGGTTAAACAGGGAACTAAGACAATCTTTCCAAATCTTTAAAATTCGTGTAGTGGCTGTCAAAGTGGTAGTTTTAGACCATTTTTGTTACCGGCTGTATCTTTAAAATGGTGTATGTATGATAATTTTTATTTCAAATTAAAGATTGCACATGTGATACGAGCGACAACGAAGCGCGGTGTTGGAAGCCTTGGAGTGCAGTCCACTACCTAATGATCGAACAATGATTTTCGTATCAAGTGACTACCTTCTGATCTACCACATGCTATATAACTATTAAGTTCGAATGCAGAACACAGGCTGGACTTGCACTTGTCCGGCTGTTAAAGGAGCCGTATTGATGTCGCTACACGCTCTGTTTGTGAGTAAGTTCTAAACTGGTTTTGCTCAGGTTTATTCTTATGTTCACTCTAAAAGCTAATATCGCATTTAAAATTTTGGAAAATTATATTCTACGGTATCACATGTAGTTAAAGTGGGCCGAAATGTTTATTTCTACCCAGCGTATGTGAAATTGATATTGAGAGTTTGTCAAGCAGGGGCGCTGGTTTGTTTGCAAATGATGTTTTAAACGTTGGACTTCAACTTTAATTAACTTGTGGTGTGTGAAATTTATACAGCTATTTAAAGTACTAGTGTATTCATAACGCTTTTAATGGTTCTGTGTAATAACTGTTCTCGATTTTATTATTTATGCCGAGTTTCATATTCATGTAATGGAGATCAATTAACATTACAGTAGTAATTTTCATGTTGCACGGACATTTGTATCATCTAACTGCAAACGGCTTGCTTATTATAATTACTGTAGAAGCGTGTGGCATTTTTCGTCGCAACTCAATTCCATATATCGTCGCCTTGTTGATTTGTGGCGTTATAAATAGGAAATTAATATATGGAATACCTGAGATAATTTTTTGTTTTGTTTTATATAAGATTAGATAAGACTTACAGATTTCATAGATGTAGAGTAAAATAAAAGTAAATAAAAAATACGGACACAGGTGAAATTTGTGTTAACGATTCTGTACGGAGGAAATCATGTATGTATAGGTTACATTGAAATTGGTGAAATAAAAGTATTTTATGGTTATTTACTGTGCATTAATTTTCCTTAACATTCTGAGACACCTTGTAAGTTAGTTTATTACTTTCAAATGACTCAATAAAGATGAAACATCTCCCTACCAACAATTGTTTATTCGTTTGTAAGGGATATATTTTTTTGTCTTCCTGGTGACATTGCTAGTAGTGTAGTTTCAAAGCTAGACTTCATAAATTAATACCGCGTTTAATACTCTAGTTCTCTCTTATCTCTTGTGTGGGCAGCAAAAATTGTTCGGAAACTTAAGATAACTACGTTGTAGGCACCAAAAACGCCAATTTATTATAACGATATTATTTTACATGAACTCATTAACTACTACTGTATGATTTAATTTAGTTTTATCTTAAACCAGGATAATGTTATGAAAGCTTCAGTATCGTGTAAAATTTGTTCTTCGAGATCTTAGACGATTTTTGAGCTAACAGATCCCTGATTCCACCATGACTACTTTCCGGTTGATATCGAACCACTCTATAGTTAATTTTTGCATTTGATTCTGTGTAGTTACGTCAATCAGTGTTATAGGTTTTGTTAATACTGTAACTATATTGTCACACATCAGAACAATATGCAATTATCTACGTAACTATCCATTGTAACATGTCCAAATTGATTTTCTCCCGCCACTTGCTTATCGTCTTTCTGCAGTAATTGAAATAAACTTTTCTAACAATATTCCCCTTCCGAAGTGACACACTATTGCATTATTATTATTTATCTATAAGCCTTCTTTATTCAATTGCAGTTTAGAATATATTTTACTTTTATAATTCTTATTTGATTATTACGAATTAAACTTTCCCCCGATTACAGTGAAGTTCCCATTTATACTACCAACACACAAGTTATACGTCATAAGCATTTAATTCAATACATTTACAATTTACTCCGTTGGTAATTATATATGCAAATAGCCTCAAAGCAAGTCAAAAAATGGCGGGTTTAAGGGAATGTTATGGTGATTTATTTCTCTGCAGTTGCTTACATAAATAGATTTGTTATAAAATAAAGCTCATTGTAATTTATCGTCCCTTATGCTGTAGCAAGAAGCTTCAATTGTCAACTTTGGTCCAGGACATTTCAGCCTAACCACAATCTCCGCTAATATTGCCGCTATAGAATCAAAGCTTCAATCACACGCGAATTAATACATTCTATGCATTGCATGTCAATGTCACCAAGCATCGCGATATAAACGTGATCCAAAATCTTCACGGGTTATTACATCTTTATTTCTTATTATCTGTTATGAGATTGATATTTTAACGGCTGACACAGCTTACATGCTGCTGAAATAATGACTCCAGTGAAAACAAGACTGCTAACAATAAATGTTAACAACTTACATTATGCCTCGTAATATTAGTTTTAATTGTGATTTAGGCAGCACAGATCGCCATCAATTTGAAACGTCTTTCATTCAAACCAGGTAATGATTTCAGTGAAAAAAGCAACTGATAATTAATATGCCAATTTAAACGAAATTCATAATTTCCTTTCAGTGTTCTGACAATTCATTTCTTAACTAAATACAGGGCGTTCGCCGGGAAACGCTACCCTCCCAGTCTGTTGCCGTCGGCAACTTTCTGGGACAGTGGAGCTAGCAACTCCCGCCACACGGCGCCGTGAATCACCGCACTGTTTAACACCTCCGCTGCCCCAACAGTGTTGTGAATAAACGTTTTTTGGCTGTTTGGGGCTTCATACTCTTACTAATCTGTACCGTATTTGAGTGTGAGTAAAATTATGGTACGTTACAGTTTGCAACAAAGAATATTTCTCTACGATACATATGTGAAGAAGAAGTCGTTTAAAAAGTGTCGCAGTAAATTTCGTTGCGAATATCCTGGCGCTTTACTGCCAGCTAAATCAACAATTCTGCGTCTGGTTAAAAAAGTAAGAGAAACGGGTTTATTTTTTAACAAAAAGAGACTGTCGGTCAACCGTATTCTCACATAGGAGAAAATTGACGAGATCGCTTTTCGACTAGAACAGTCACCCAAAAAATCATTAAGTCAGTTAGGGCAGCAGACGTCAGCTTGGAAAGTAACAAAGCTAGTTAACTTAAAGCCGTACAAAACAATTATGGTGCATAAAATTACAGAAATAGACCAGGGGCCTAGGATTAGATTTTGCAACTGGTACCTGCAGGGTGTCCACGATGGCACTGTTGATCCGCAACTGACGTCACATTTAAATGCTTAGCACATACAAGTTTATGAAGCGTAATTATTATGAAATAGTCCGCGGCCGACGGTCGAACAATGCCGGAAGCTGACCGCTCGCTCGCCGGGAGCAGTTTCTTCCTTGTAGCGCTAACAGTGGGTAGTGTTTCCCGGCGAACGCCCTGTACAGTTGTTATAAAATAAAATTCAGTCTAATTCCTCATGATTTGCGCTGTAACAAAAGGTTTCCGTTTCCATCCGGATTCATGTTGCATTTCAACCTACCCACATACTACGCTAAACTTGCTGCCAGAAAAACAATACTTCAATCTAACGTATATTATACATGTACTGTATAAATTACAAAGAAAGAAAAAATGACTCATTACTCACCAAAGTTGAAGGCAGCGACGGGAGAAGAACATGTATCACGAACATATACACAATATTTCGGTCTAAAAACATGTTCTGTATCGTATTTTAGTGGCAATAATGCATCGAGATATAAATTTCCTCAAAAAACTTCAAAAGTAATTACACTTTCTTTTTTGTTATCCCTGATTCAGATCGATATTACAACGTTTGGATGGCTGATACAGATAAATGTTACTGAAATGAAAGCCTCAATAATATTGCCCAGTGAAAGCAAAGGAAAATAAACGAATCTTATAAACCTCATTGTGCCATGTAATATTCGTTTTAATTATAGTCTAGGCTGCACAGATCGCGATCAGTGTGCAAATTTTCCGTTCGATCGAATAGGACACAGTTTAATTTTTTGAAACTAAATTATTCATGCCCTCTGCTGTAAATTCAAATTCCAATTGTAATTCTGACTCATGCTAAATAACAATCTAATCAAAAATTTCACTAATATTGATGTTGCGGACTGTTCTAGAGACTTACGCCCGCTGGAAATGCTGCAGGATGGCCAGGTTCTGCAGTGGTTGTGAGCGTTTACTAGACAGTTACTTGGTGACGAATGTAACTGCTTCCCCCGTCGCTGGTACTCAGGGCTTGGCTTTAGGCTAGTTTAACAGTCTATTTACTTTGAGTTTGATATCTCAGGCTTGACTTCAAGAAAAGAGTTTGAGTGCATAGACAGTTTATTCTCTCCTAGGCAGGCCGTTACAATCATCAAACTGCCACGAGCAAGGTTCCAAGCACATTCCCAATATGACTTACAATGATTTCGGCTGGCTGGCTAGCGAGGGCGCGGCTGGTCTACGAATCCCGAACGATGGTTAGTACAGCATAGCGACGGCGTGGTTACTAACACTTGACCCCCAGCCCAGGCGGATCCGCGCTTATATGTCACCAGTCGCGTAGACTGTCCCCGTTCTGCGGGTAATAACCTGACAGCTGGCATGTTCGATGGCCGTTCTGGAAGCTTATCCACGAGCCTGGCTTCCAGAACTTCGCTCGCCGACCTCGATTTCTTGCTGACGTGCTTGCGACACATTACGCTGGGCGCTTAATCATGCCTTGCTGCCCGCGAGCGGTGCCGATAGTTCACTATCATTATTTATATTTTATTATTCCCAAAAATAATCTGCAATTATTAAAATGACCTATTACAATGATACTAGAAAATTAAAGCTTTTATCTTACATATCTATGGACAAAGAATTTAAGGAATACTTCTAAATATCAAAAAAATACTACGTAAATATAAGCATCTAATGATTGACATGTCGATTTAAACGCAATACATACTTTTCGTTCAGTGTTTAGACGATTAATTCTCTTCGCGGATGCTTAGAAGTGTTATTATTTATTAAATAATGTGTATTACCTAGAACGACATCTCTGGTTGTAAGTTCGGCTACGAAGGCAATAAGCTCGACGTCATTGTGTGACGTCATGGCATGTCAGATGACCAAAACTTGCGTTTTATAAGTATAGATTATAACGACAATCCTTCTACAGAAATTATGTCACTTACACTTTCAGAGATTTTTTATCAATCTGTTTTTCTCAAGCGATTCTCCTCTCATTCCGTACATCAGAGACGATCCGCATCAACAATAATTTGAAAGCTGAAATAATACGACAATGCGTCTTTTTTATAAACACTATTATTTGAAATTTTTGGGAATCTTGTATGACTTATTAGTGGTATTCACTTTCTTCTTTATTCCTCTATTGTCAAAATTTTCTTTCCCATAGTTTCGCTAAAAGAAGACAAATTTTCACAAAATAGTTCAATAACTGCTGTGTATCCCTGGTGATTAACAGTGATTAGTCTCAGAGATTGAAGTGAGATCGGGAGAGGTAAGAATATTAGGGAGGGAGGGGAAGCTCCACCCTGCTACATGTGTTGAGGCGCCGGAGAGAGCGGGAGAGAGACATTCGATCGATCGATGTCGTCTCGTGATGGATCCAGTAGAGCAAGTCCACGTGATGTCCAGACCACAGCTCAAAAAACAGATTAGAGATGATCCAACGCCCCATCGCAACCGTGGTAATGTGGCTCATCTGATAAGTTCATGACCTAACGTCGATGCACACGAGTTAAAGGTAGGTAACTTGTGGTCTATTTTTCAATAGCAGTAGGAGAATTGCTTGCACTGCATTGAGATCTGCTTTAATTATGAAGTTAAATGACCAACTCGTTGGCCCAGGTAGTTGTTATACCTCATGCAGTCCGGCTTCTGACGTGAGATTTAGGTGGTTCGAGTCTTCGTGGTGAAGTATTTTCGTCATCATTACTTGGATCGGTAAGGTAGGAGAGGTTGTAGTGCTAATCAACATATCGCGTACCAGTCCTGGGTTAAATTCCGAACATATCCGCAGTGAGCATGGAGTGATCGCATATAAAACATACACATTCAACTTCTGACATAAGGTTTAGGTGGATTATGTCCTGATGGGGAAGTAATTTTCATCATCAGGATGTGACTGGCTAGGAAAGAGAGTTAACGGTGCATATTTCCTAACCACTATACGCGCACCAAGTCCTGGGTTAAATCCCGAACACATCCACAATGAGTGTGGAGTAATAGCATACAACACTGTTGATGGTGATTCATCTGTCAGATGTGGGTCTAGGTTTGGTGTTCCTCTATCGGAAGAGTAGGTCTGAATAGACTGTCACTGTGTCTCATCCTCTCCCTTACTTTATATTTAATCACTGCGGACCGAAATACCGCAATTCGCCGGTCTAAAAGCGCGGACCCGCGTTGGTTTACCGGAGTTTCCCGACCCGGACCTATTACCGGTAACCGCAATTTTTAGGACCGGACTGAAGACCCGGAATTTCATTTGGCTAGTAAGCGGTTATATGCGTCGGTATACGACCTACATGATGTACGCGTCCGCTGTGAGGAAGGGTGGCCACCTCCCGCCGCGCCCGCCCGGGCAGGTTTCACCAAAATCTGTCTTTGATGAGCTGCTATTAACAAATGACCTTTAGCCCAAAACATTGCCAAAAGCTTAGTTCCAGCCACCAGCTATACTGATGGCACATTAAAAATCAAGTATGTGTGGTGAGCACTGAGATGTATTGTAAAGACATGCTATCATCTGCCTATCATGTAACACCTTAGTGTGGACGTCGTGTGTCGGGTCCCTTTCCTGCAGTTACTTGTTGTATGTGTAACTTATGAAATTGTGGTATATGCATGGACATATGTGTGTGTACTTGTTCCTGTGTGGTTATGTGTGTAATTATGGTGGTAGGAGTCTACTTGAGATGTTTCCATCAGTGGCCACCTATGTAGATGTAATCATTTGGGTATGATGAGCAACGAGGTTTGTGGCAAAGAAATGAAATATTTCGCACATCCTGTACTATTCAGTCTCGACCTAGGGCGTTCAGTCATCTGTGTGTATGCATGGACATGTGAGTGTGTGTCTTTCTATGTGGCTGTGTGTCTATCACGATAGGATTATATTAGACTTTGAGATTTCACAATGACTGGCTACCTATGTGTTGATGTAATTAATTGATAATGTGATAAGTACTGAGGTGTATGGCAAAAACATGTCATCCTTTGCACACACTCTAACGTCTGTCTGGTGGTTTTTTTGGTCAGTTATGTTTGTGTGTGAGGTCTAGTATGAGTATGGGAGTTATGATATTTGTCTGATGACCATGTGACTACTGATACTCGTGGTACGTGGGGCAAATATTACTGAATAGCAGAAAAGGCTTGTGGCGTGGGATAGAGGTGGTGCTGATCATGTGAACAGATTTGTACATATTACCAACGATACTGAATGGCAGAGAGGTCTGTAGTGTGAGCTAAATGAATATGATTTTGATGTGAGGAGTTTGTTACTTGGAACACATGTTAATGATGATTTTTTTCGTCAGTCTTGAGCCATGGGGGTTCTGTCCCACTTTTTCTTTTCCATGATTGGGCTCGTTGTTGTGTTGAGCTCGCTGTAGGCATGGATATATGTGTCTGTGTGCGTAAGTATGGTGATACCTTCCTTAAACTCATTTATCTGGACGTATGAATTGCTGTTCCTCCCATATGTTTGTGCTTGTGTGGAGACGTATGGGTTTGTGGGTGAGACCTAGTATGAATATGGAGGTTATGATATCTGTCTGATAGACAAGTGTCTATTGTAACTCATGGTACCTGGGTCACATGTTACTAAATGACAGAAAGGGTTGCGGTGTGGGAGAGATGTGGCTGTGATTTCAAACTTCACACATCCTGTAACTCTTCAGTTTTTCCTCCAGTTATGTGTGGTGATGAATGGAACTGTTTGAATGCATTGACATGTTAGTGTGTATGTATGTGTTTATGTGTGTCTTTCTATGATTTTTGGCCAGTCATGGGTGTTCTGTTCCACTTTTTCGTTGCCATGATTGGGCTAGTTGTTGAGTCGAGATCGCTGTAGGCCTGGAAATGAACGTGTGTATGCGTCTCTATCTCTGTGTGTTTTTTTCGTAAATGTGGTGATACCTTGCTTGTGTGAGGTGACGTACAGATTTTTGGTTGAGACCTAGTATGAATATGGGAGTTATGATATCTGTCTGATGACCAGATGTCTACTGCTACTCGTGGTACCTGGGGTAAATGTTACTGAATGGCAGTAAAGGCTTAGGTGTGGGATAGACGTGTTGGTGCTGATGTGAACAGTTTTGTACCTAGCACACATGATACTGGATGGTAGTGAGGTCTGTAGTGTGAAATAAATGAGATGATATTGATGTGAAGAGTATGGTGCCTGGAACATATTATGTTACTGATGATTTTTTGGTCAGTTATGAGCCATGGGGGTTCTACTCCACTTTTTCGTCGTCATGATTTGGGTGGTTGTTGTGTCTAGCTCGCTGTAGGCATGGAAATGTGAGTGTTTGTGCGTCTCTGTAAATGTGGTGATACATTAATTAAACTCTTCTGTCTGGATGTATGATTTGCTGTTCCTGTTTCTTTGAGCTTGTGCGTGGATACGTATGGATTTGTGGTTGAGACCTAGTATGAATATGAGGGGTTCTGGTATCTGCTGATAGTCAAATGTCTATTGTAACTCATGGTACCTGGGGCACTCTTAATGAATGGCAGATAGGGTTGCAGTGTGGGAGAAACGTATTGATGGTAAATGTAATCAATTGTGTGTGATGAACACTATTTATGATGTAAATACTTAGGTGTATGGTGAAAACATGCCATTTTTTGCACACCCTCTATCTCGCCAGGCAGATGATATGTAAGGAGAGTTCTGTTTTTCAGCCAGTCATGGGGCAAGAAAGTACTACACCACTTTTTTGTTTCCATGATTGGTACCGGTAGTTTGTAGACTTGTACATGTATATCTGCGTCTCTCTTTGTGCGTGTAAGTATTGTGATACCTGACTTAAACTCGTCTGTCTGATGATTTTTTTAACGATAGTTCTGCCCAGTTAATCAGTGGTAACGACAATTCTGCCACACTTCATCGTTTCCATGATGCTTGCTGTTAGTTCTGTCGACCTCGCTGTATGCATGTACAAGTGTGTGCGTGTGTCTACTTCCTCTGTTAATTTGAGTCTAAAATATATGGTTATAGAATTATGCTCACCATCAACGTGTGCTTCTAACCATTGCTTCAGGGCTTAGGCAATCTCCCATTTCACTGTACTCTTTACAGTTTACTGCCGTTTGTGTTGCCATACGAATTGTGTTTCTCACGTTTTTCACTACATAAAAATCATTTAACAGAGAGGGTGATGAGGGGATGTACCAGAGAAGCGAAGGACTTGGGTACAAACCCACAGTCAGACCATTTCTTGTATATATAAGTGTAGTATGGAGACCACATTTTTTGTACATCAAATGCAAGGTGCAAAATATAGCAGCTAGATTTATTAGTGGAAAATATTCAACAAGTGCCTTAATAAAGGAACTGG
>JARYHS010015717.1:0-10353 GCA_031002005.1 Vandiemenella viatica
CAATGAACGAGAATTTAGTTTGTTGAGTAATATTGGAAGATACAGACTCTGCAGGTATTGCCATACCTATAACTTAAAAAGAAAGAAAAAATCTGCATATATCAGTGAAAGGTCTGTGCATTTTTCTTGTGTATTGTTTCTACGTGATTTTCTTTTTCTTTAGCACTCGAGTTAGCGAATGTTACCACCATTATTGTATGCGTTCAGCAAACAAGACCTCTGACCAAGTCACTGTCGTACACAACTCAGAATTACTAAGAAGTTAAAGATGGATTACAGATTATAACGTCTATCCTTAGTCTGTATTCTGTCCTTAGAGCTTTTGTATCGGTGAACATCTTGGATAAAGTTCTGTGATAATCATTCTTTCTGTCAATTTTCGTTAATAAGTGTCTTCTAAGCACTTCAGACATAACGGTTGAGTGCAGATAACCTAGGCATACACACACACACTCACACATTTGTGCGCCAGTAATTCCACGTTGATCCATATAGACGATAAAATGTGTGTGTTAATTGTCTAACGACGAGCCGCATCACAAACCAATTAACAGACTTGAATGTGGCGAGCAAGCGCGAAGGTAACCATACACACACATATCTCACTTAACAACTTACTCGCGGCACATAAGACTTGGTTAGTGTTTAACAAGATTAGCAGAGAATTCGTAGCAGATTTGATTGCGACATATCAGCAACATACTGAATTTGGAAGGTGAAACCAAAACGAGTAAGCGAACAGAAATTAAAAAAAAAAAATTAGGATATGGTGCATTGTTACAGGTTTGAAATATAAAATTTGATAGTACATTAATAACAAAGAAAATCGATTTCCTTGCGGAGTGCTTTTTGCAAGAAGTATATATATATATATATATATATATCAACAAGAAGTGGAATAGGCGAAAACGAAATCTACAAAACTAATTTACGCTATTACTAATGTTTATGAGAGATCAACATGATGCGATGGACAATATCAGCAATATAGGAAGCCCAAATTATGAAGGGGAAAATAAAGGATATTGAGGAAATGCATACGAAGATGTATCTGTGCATTTGTGTAATAATGAAGAAATAGAAGACATTGCTTTTCAAATATTATAAGTAGCAGTATATGATCGTTTTTATAATATTCCTGCAACCACTTTTGTCATATAGTCAGTTTCTTATTCTTTTTTACAGCACTAATATAAGTTGCTGCAAGAATAAATATATATTTGTAGGACTTAAAAACGTGTTTCAGTTCAATATTGTGACGTCGCTTCTAACATAACCTCACTACACTTGGCTCGCGATGTTTTGTAATTCCCAGTGAGTCGCGAGCGAGGAAATCATGACGGATAAATCCGTAATGCACTACCATAAACACGACAGCGGCGAATCAGCTGAACGGCGAATGGGGAGAATATCCGCGCGCAAATCTTCAGCGAGCTTACTCGCGCACAGAGAGTGAGTGTGTGTGTGTGTGTGTGTGTGGATGGCTGTTGGCTCGCCGGACAGCTACCCACGGAGGAGAGGGGGGGGGGAGAGTGTACGTTATAAAAAACAAAATTATAGAGGAATTAGTTTTTTAATTTTTATAAATAATTGTTATGACAGTCGGGAACTAAAAAATAACAATGTCTGCAGATAAAACCGTGTCTTCGTCAGTTTCTTTAAAATCTTTAAAACTGTTGTTATGGTTTTAGTTGTAGATTTTGTTTTCGTCACATGACCTTCTATAATCGCAAGATGATTCACTGCATTCGTGCCATCAAATTTCACAATAAGAATACTTTTACACATTTGACGGTATACGGGGCAATCGCTTTATTTACGCAGACAAGGCCGCCATTTGACAAACAATCGCCTCTGAATTGCAATAACATTTCTAACGCTGCTGTCTTTAATTCGACACGAACAAAGCAAGCGACTGTTTTTAAGTTTTGAACTCAGCGGGTGGTGGAATAAGGAGCGAGACATTGTTCACTTGCTCTACATCTGAGAGACCAGACGCTGCCGGTGGAAAAATCTATTACCACGTGATTTTTAAAATTTCTAAGTAAACCGGACATTTTGTGTCCGGTCGCGTGTAGTGTCCCGGTTGGCAACACTGGGCGCAGATCAGCTGCTTGCAGCTAAGTGTCGTTCAGTGCGCACGGAAATCAAGACGCTAACGAATTTCTGTCTACCGAGCAAAAAAAAAAAAAAAAAAAAAAAAAAAAAAAAATTCTCTTGTAAAAATAAAACGGGCGAATGGGAGTCGGGGCTCACGTGACCAGGGTTGTGGCATCCACGTTACCGCTCGCACTGCTGAGGGGCGTCCATTAATCACGTGAGGAATTCCCGCTCTGGTGAGACTTCGTGAGATCTGGTCGGACCCCCCTCCCCTCCCCTCTGAGACTCCCTCCCCGCTGCTAATCGCTCTCGTAACTTTTCGATACTTTTTTTTAGGTCTCACGCTTCCAAGGGCGGTTATACCCCCACTAAGGTCGGCTTTTTGACGAAAATCTGCTCCGGCCCCCCTGAATTCGACTTTCATGTCATTTGCAGAAATTTCTGCATATTATAAGGGGAAAACATATGATGGTACCTATATTTTTATTTAATTTAATGATAATTAAAAGGTGAAGAGAATAACTAGTAATATCTATAGTTACCAAAGAAGAATGAGGGGCTGTAATCTGTGGAGTACGCCAGAAAAAAAAAGAGAGGGGAGACGTGATGGATATTACTGTATGAACTGTAAAGGTCGTGTATTCTGAGGAATGTTGATGTGGATAAAGGTTCATTTACTAATAATAACGAAGACAAGAACTAAATCATTTACAAACACCTTATATGTTGGCAACCAAGAGGACAGGACTAATATAGCGTACTGGCTTATAAAAGAAAAATTTGAACCTGCAATTTTTGGATATAAGGCGATCATCGGTTTGGCAAATAAAATACCTAAACAAAAATATTATATTTTGTAAAAAAAAAATTAAAAAATAAATAAATCGGTGCTGTTTAAATTAGAGTTGTTAAGAGAAAATTTTAGACAGTTATAGTAAATAGACAATAAAAATTAATCAGCCAATATACAAGAAATCGCGCAATAAATAGTAGCTTATCGTCTGAAAGAAAAAGAAGCCGGTTGTGTTCAATACTAGTCAGAATCATTGTTAAAATCTATTGTAAGACTAGATAATTTTTTCTGTTATTAATTTTTAAAAAATAAGATAAAAGGGAACTAAAACGTTTAAAGAGTTCTTACAATAGTTTATATCTTGGTTTCAGAACTAAATAAAGTAGGCTACATCGGACTATTTCCGGACACAGTTCCATTTCTTTCAAGTAGATTCGGTTTGTGTAATATTAAGTGTAGAAATATTAGCTTTTGTTTTGTTTTTTATTATTATGTTAAATGCGTGTTTATGAATTCGACGATGTTGTTCACGGCATGGCGGATGTATCCTTGCGCGCTTTCGTTTGTCATACCGTGGGATTACTTGAATAACATATTCATTGCCATAGGAGTAGCAAAGTAAATTATTAACTGATATCCTTTTCGTAATGTCTTGCGACAAACATTTATGGTTAAAGCCTATAAAATAGTATAGAAAGGAAATAAGCTTTTATATTGGTGAGAAATATTAATTGTAAAGACAATTTTGCAGGGTCGCATTTAAAAATAGCTTTTCTGTCTGTACCGCTATGCTGTCTGTTGTATGCTGCATCCATACTGTTTAAACTGTACCTGATAAAGTAATTTGTGAGACACACTCTGAGAGCTGAAAACAAAAAACTTTGAACTGCTACAACAAGACAACGGCTGACACAAAACGCAAGACTGTATTGTATTTAAATCGTTGCTGTTCGGTATTTGCGCCATTTTATTTTCACTCTCTGTCTGCGACTTAATAACAGCATTAAGGTTTCTCCCTTTAATTGCCTTTTCTTGTTGCAGCAATTATTTTTCGTACTAGTTTCGGTACTTTATTAACATCAGTATCCAGTTCCTTTTTATTTACCGAGTTTGTGTTTCGTGTAATTTCCACATGAATACCTTAGTATTACAGTGAATAATTTTTTCATTATTTTAAAACAATATTTGAGTATATTGCACGTTTTTATTCGAATTTCCTTGTATTTTGTTCCAGTAATGTTTTATGTGAAACAAACGTGTAGTATTTCTATCTTAGCACATTCTCTTGTCGGAATCCAGCCATGGTGGGTGAATGGTAACGCTCTGGCCTCGCATTCGGGCGGACGCCATTCGAATCCCCGTCTGGGCATCCAGATTTGGGTTTTCCGAGGTTTCCCCAAAACACCAAGAGAATGCCGGGAATCTTCCTTCAAAAGGCCTTGGCCCAATTACTTGCCGTTCCTTGTCCCCAGTCCCATCCCGCCTCGACGTCGACGAGGCGTAAAAGACATAAGTAGTAAAAAAAAAAAAAAAAAAAAAAAAAAAAAAAAAACCTTGTCAGGTTCAGGTTTTGGACGCATTTTCTCCACATTGGACACAGCTGCTTTCAGACAGGTTAATAAACAGTTCGACGACTGAACAGTAAACCTTATAATCACAACAAATCATAGTTGCGACAATTAGTTGTGGAAATTTTGGCCTTAGGTTTTCAGTTCCTTTGGTTTATGTCTCGTGTCCACATAAGCTTCATAAATATCTACTATGTAATTTCCTAAGCTCACTCATTCACTCACCTCGATAGCTATTGGCTGGAGAACGGTGTCACGTGTCAGCCTTCACTCACAAAACAGCGACCAGACATACCATTAGAAGAAATTCGTGGTTATGTCCCCAATTTAATAGCCAAGCAACTTGCATCAAAATTAATTGTCATTATACTTTCATTAAGTTTGCTTTACTTTGCGTTTCATAGTTAAAAAGTTATTGATAAACTTGTCGGCTGAAAAATGTGGATCTGCCTTTCAGTAACATATTGCTAACGAAAACAACTTAATTTTTTTTTTTTTTTTTAATTGAATTTGTCTCTGCTGTAACCACTAATACCAATTGTCATTGCGGTTAGGATAAATTTCAATTTAATTAAAACTTTCACTATTGTTGTTGCTTGACCAAAGTTTATGCATTACGGTTTACTTGCTTTTCAGATATAGACTTTAGTTGATGGTTTTTGTTGATGTTCGCTGTACGTGAGTTATTAGGTTATTTTAAGTGGACATCAGACCGAATCTGACAAACCTTTTCTACCGAGTTGCTCAACTGTTTAATAATATGCAATGTGTAATAAGCTATATGGCCACTACATATACTATGACCAATTATTACATTGTGAGTGTTTCCACACTCTCTCTTAAAAAAAAAAAAAAAAAAAAAAAAATGATAATAATAATTCAGAGTGAGCTTTAAGGGTCAAACAGCAGTCAAGTTTGTATTTAAGAAAGTTCGAGTTTATGACCTTTGAAAGAATTATACGATTGCGCTATCGTCCCTCTTCGTGTTTAATGTGTCTTGTTTATGTGGCGCCGGGGAACTTTTTCTTATTATTAGAGACCGGATTACATGCATTTGCCTGATTGGATATGCATTTGCATATTAATCCCATTTTCACCTATTATTTCATATTTTACCTAAAACCTAGTGATGATGCATCTTTTCGCTATTTTACAATATTTTTCGGTATTATACGCAGTTCATAAATTAAATCTTACGTTGTAGCCGGCAAAACGTATTATTTGGCAGTATGGGGATTATAACCCGGGTTCACAAAATGGGAAGCAGGCGCCTTTCCGCTTACAGCACGCTGAACCTATTAAGCATAACACAAAAACTATAATATTAAAACATAGTCACATATGTTTGCGCGTTAATTTCTCGATACCTATGGCCTATTTTGAAGAAATAATTGTAACACAGGTATATGGAGTAAATACCGTTCAACATATACTCGGGGGATCGAAATCCGTTCTGAACAGGTCTGATGGTCTGATGGTCTCCAAGTTAGACTACGACGACTCCCTGAAGAATTACGACCCACGTTTGAGAATGTAAATAAACTGATTTCATCAACAAAGAAAGCGTTTCTTAAGGCACGTTCTCCTAATAATGCTCATAAAAAAAATGCCAAATGTGCCTTTACCTCCGGAACCAGTGGTAACTCGATGGGCGACCTGGGTTGAAGCTGCACTGTTTTATAATGAACGTTTCGAGGCCATTAAAGGTGCAGTAAACGACTTTGATAGTGGAGAGGCTATGACAGTTTGTCAGTACAAGGAAGCGTTTAACAATTCCAGTATTAAAACCATAGCTATGATTATCATTCATTTTTCCCACATACCTGCGAGTATTAAAAAGTCTGAAACTCAAGGTCTGACGTTGACTGAATCTATTCAGTTAATGAATAAAATCCGCTTTGCCAGAAGTATTCCTGTGAAAAAAAAAAAAAAAAAAAAAAAAAAAAAAAAAAAAAAAAATGAATTTTAAAAATATTTTGAACAATAACCCAGTTTTTGAACGTTTGTGTCAAATTGATAGTTTTAGGAATAGGATGGGTGAACTTTTTCCAGAAACAATGACTGCTAATACAGCACCCAATATGTAATACTGCCGAGTTACATCAGTGAATGTGGAACAGACCACATCCACTTATAAACTATTTTGAGAGATCGGAGAAACAATCTTACTATTAAATTTTTGGAACAGTACACGACTGTTTACGTTTAAAAAAGTAAAAAAAAAGGTTAAATAATTGTTAATTATCGAGTTTATAAACATGTTATTCAACTACTTACTAATTGCATGCTGATTTTGAAATAAAAATCTAAAAATTACTATTTTTGCACTATCCAATGCTGCATATTTTGATACTTTTCGTACATGTTTTTAAGCATTTTTCATGAATATTTGCATGCATATATCTGGCTTTTTGTGTTGCGTATAATCCGCTCCCTACTCATTACTGTCTGTTTGTGGTCGAAAATAAATTATCCATACCGCGCTAAGCTGTTACAAGTGACGCATGTTGATTGTTTGTGTCACTTCAGATCCGCCGCTCTTGTGGTTGTACGCTTCAATAGGGGACCAAACAAGTTTTACAAAAAAAAAAAAAAAAAAAAAAAAAAAAATATATATATATATCTATATATATATATATATATAATTGAAATTCAGTTAGAAATAATATTTATAAATTCGGAAACATCATACAGTATTTTTTGTGAAATAATAACGATTTATATTTATATAAAAAAATCCAACTTTTAGTCTATCCTTCACGTGAAACCAAACACCACTCACAGCCCCTGACGTCATATGTTATGAAACATATACGAAAGTGCGCTGTGTTAACTTGTATTTTTTGACTGTTTGTTTGAGTTTTTGCCACACAACTGTTATAGGACTGAGTAATAAGAGGCGTTGTAACGATCTTCCTAGTCGACGTTGTTTGCAGATTGTTATCATGAATCCAGGATTTACTAAAGCCGACAGTCGAAATCTCTGGAAACTGGATACAAACACTTGGAAATTTCTTTGCAACTAATTCGGAATTTTGAAGCTGCTGGTTTTTGAAATGTGAAAACATCTGTGTGCGTATTGCAACTATTTGCCTAATAAAATAAAATAAAGTATAATCTCTACCTAGTGCAAATGGGTTAACATTTGTTATGAATATGGTGTGGGTTTTTTGTGTATTAGTACGTACCTATGAGATTTAAAGTTTTGCTTTCACGTATTTTCATTTCGGCGAGACAATCCTACAGTGACGGTGCCATAGGATATGTACAGCTTCGTCGTGCGCAGAACAGAAAGTTAGTTCGAAATCTTATGCAGCGACCATAGTAGTTGAAGCCAAAGAGAAAGTGGTCAGCATTCAGTGCCATAACTCTACAGATCTAAATTGTTATTGGAATAAATCTAAAGTAGTCCAAGTTGACACTAATATTGAATACTTTACAACGAAGGAAATCTCAGCCAGAAAAAAAGATCACACACAGACTCCCGCCTCAAATAATTTGCTACTGACGCAATTTCTCCAAGAATAACTGTGCCTCATAGTGACTGTGTAGTGTGAGACTATGAGAAGCCGTCACTTCACTGTTTAATTAATGATCACAGCGCTGATGGTGGTTGCCTTTGACAACAGCGGGGCGAGAAGTACTTGTTGATAGCAGTCGACATTGAAATTTTGATGGAAGGCGTCCAGGTTCGATCATTATTTTCTTTACAGAGCCTGTTTTGTGGTACCGCGTGTAGTTTTCCATGTCATTTAACAGCTAAAACACAAATAAGTACATTTTTTACTTGTGTACAAACTACTTAGATGCTGAATTATTTGACTACAACTATGCAGTTTGTGTTTTGGACACTATTTTCGCATATTTACATCAAAGTGATCCTCACAAAAACAAATCAGTGATTTTTCCGACATTCCACCGTATTGTTGTCTTGCTAGTTGTAATCATTTGATTCATGTGTCTGCTTGTCGTAGTGCATCAATAAATAATTTGTTTGAAGAACATATATGTAAGTGTTGGTACATTTAGACACTAAGATAACCATTTTCTTTCGTTCCATTATAATTATAACTTCTCACAAAACGCTTAAAATCGTTTAATACTGTTGGAACAACAAGTCCCATGTCAAGTTCTTTGCACACGTTAACCTCAGGTGCTACGAGATCACGTGATTTACTATTTGCACGTAAATTTAAATAGTTCAGCGTTTACACATGGTTGTATGTACTTATAAACCCTATTTTAATAAAGTACTACTTCTCTTGGCTAAATATACTCGTATCCACAATGGTGAATTTAAAGCACCATCTGAAAATTTGTCGGGTGTCCTGTACTCATAGTATTACATGTAAAGCTTTCAGTTTTTAATCATTTAATACGATTCATGGGGGGATACTTGGGGCCAAATATCATTCATTTGGGATTTGTCCATAAACTACGTGGCTCGGCCTAAAGGGGAGAGGGGTTGGCTGGAAAGCTACGTTGGGCTACGTGAGGGGGGGGGTGTTCCGAGCCAGGCCACGTAGCTTTTCTTTCATATTATTTGTCACAGATAAAATGAGGTACAGAACACACAACAGCATGTGCATATTTATTTCTGTCATTTAATTAACCCCGTATGTAATTTACGATAGTCTGACAAGAGAAAACAGTACAAAATGTCTTCTGGAATCAAGTTGGGAAATGCAACGTGCTACTGGGGGGGGGGGGGGTGAGGAGAGGTAAAAGCCACGTCAGGCTACGTGGGAACGAGGGAGTGGGGGGGGGGGAGGGGGGTTAACCGGAGGCCAAAATGGAGCTACGTGGTTTATGCACGCTCCCTTTACCAAAACAGCTTCTGGGTGCTGGATTTTAAGTTACGCCAGGCACGTAGGCATTCAGTTTAATCCTGGGTACAATAGCTTTATTATTTTACAAACATCAACACTGTCTCAGTTGAGCAACATTATGTCGATAAATGGTGTTGCACAAAAATTATGCTCGTCTAAATACGTTAATACTCGCTTCTGGAGGACGTGGGTTCGAATCCCCATTCGGCCTCTTTTCCCACATTTTCCCGAAACCACTCTGTGACTACAGGGGGTGGTTCCTTCGAACGGCCATGAGACCAGCCCGTTACCGCCTACCCGCCACGCTCAGTTTCCGTGCTCGCCACCCTCCTTCCCATAGTTCCACTGGCGCATTCACAGTACAACTTGTAGGACCTATGAGATCCGATTTTCAATTTAAAAAAGCCTCTTGATGGTCCGTGAAAGCGGTTACTGGTTCCTTTCAAATCACTAAATATTTTTTTTTAACATAAAATAATTAGATTATTATACATTTTAATTTAAATACAGACTGCAAAGATTCTGTAAAATAATAATAGATTTCACGTGATCTAACATTCCAGTCACAGAGTTTCTTATCAGCCGCGCAGTGCACCTCTATCGTTGTCACCTATTTTAAAAGGAAACCTA
The DNA here is from genome assembly GCA_031002005.1 of Vandiemenella viatica. Taxonomy (NCBI): domain Eukaryota; kingdom Metazoa; phylum Arthropoda; class Insecta; order Orthoptera; family Morabidae; genus Vandiemenella; species Vandiemenella viatica. Next base: position 9,921 of record JARYHS010015717.1, read on the forward strand.
CAGATTGACGTGAAATTCGAACCACGGAGCGTCCCAGCATCTTAGGCATTAACAAATCAAAGCTTTGCCAGAGGTGACTGTCATATTAAGATCCACGAAAATTGCAACTGAGACAGGGGTCTGAACCAGGGACTTTCAGTATCCCAGTCGTACATCGTATTCGTCTGATTCAAGAGACAAATCTGGATGTAATGACAAATTAATATTCAAACATATTAAAAATCAACGTCCTTTTTTTATATCATTTATTATTGGTATTCCAAAACACAAATGTACTTTTATATAATTGAATAAGTATATATTTATGGAAGGTCCACGATTCAAAATCCGGAACCTAAAGTAATGCTGAAAAAAGGGCACTTTTCTAAAGCAATTAGTGACGCTAAGACAACATTTAGTTGTAAAGATCCAGAAATTTCTAAACTCTTTGTAT
>JARYHS010015721.1:0-13206 GCA_031002005.1 Vandiemenella viatica
TGTCCAGACCACAAAGCTGCCCCTGGATCTACTTACCCCAAGCTGATGACTACGTTGGAGGATAAGGTTCGGTATGTTCTCCATTACCGAGTCCTCCAACAATGTGTAGGAAGGGGATGAAGTTGGGCACGGTTCATCGGGTAATATCTTTCAACCAGTCACCGTGGTTGAAAGAATATATCTCTCTCAACACGCGTCTCGTCAGTCGGCAACATCAGAATTTGAGAGAGACTTTTTCAAATTAATGAATAATTCAATTTTCGGCAAAACAATGGAGAACCTTAGAAAACACCGCGACGTGAAATTGTGTACAGGTTGGGTGGGCCGCCGGGTGCCGCAAGCATGTGGCTTCACCACACTTTAAACGAATGACTATTTTCGAGAAAGACTTTGTGGCTCTGGAGATGTCGAAAGTGAAGATACTTTTCAACAAGCCAGTCTACGTCGGGATGTGCATTTTCGATCTGTCTAAACTGCGGATGTATCGATTTCACTATGAATTTGCCATTCCGCAGTTTATACAACCGAAATTACTTTATATGGACACAGACAGTTTCATCTATTTGGTGAATGGCTGTAATCCATATGAAGTAATGAAACGCAACAGGGAGGAATTCGACACGTCTGGATATAAACCCAACAATCCTTTCAATATAGAACCCTATAACGAAAAGGTTGTTGGAGTTATGAAAGATGAGGCGAATGGTTCCCTGATTGTTGAGTTTGCGGGTCTAAGGTCGAAAATGTATTCATTCCGACTAGAATCTAACCAGACCTCAAGACGGGCCAAGGGTCTGGGGCGCACAGTAACAAAAAAACTTAATATACAAGATTATATTGACTGTTTACATGGTGTCCAAGAGAAGCACCACAAACAACTCCGATTTGCATCAAATCTCCATAGAGTAACAACTGTTGAAGTATCCAAGCTGGGTCTGTCTAGATTGGACGATAAACGCTATATTTACCCCGACGGGATTGGGACCCTACCTTGGGGGCACAAGTCTGTACCAGAGAGTGAATGAGTTTGTAAAGTAAGTGTGAATGAAGAATAAATATAGCGTTTATATCGTGTATATTTTACAGTGCACTGGAGGGTGGGGTGATGTAAATATTTGTGAATATCATTAATTGTAAATAGTTGTACAAGCAAAAGTTTTTGGTCATAGCATAAGTTTTTGGTCACCTATGATAGTCATTAATTGTTGTACCCGACTATCTGTGACAGTCGTTGGTCATCTATGCCAGTCATTAATTGTACCCGACTGTCTGTGACAGTCTTTGGCCATTTGTTGGGGTTTGTCAGTGCACTGTAACTTAGTATTAGGTAACAAATGAATAAGCAATGAACTTATTTATAAATATGAAATAAAACCAAACATAAGTTGTACTATTTTATTGATCAAAAGACACTTTATAATTTAAATAAATCTTTTACATTTATCCAAGTGTTATGTGATTTATCAAAACCTAACCACTTACTAATGCCATATTCTTCCTTTTCCTTATCACTCGTTCAACAAGAAATGTACTTGGATATTTTGTTAATTGTAATTCTTGCTGGTAAAATGCTCCTGCAATATCTTCACCTGATAATCTTTAAGTAAATAAGTTACAGGATTGAAAATTTAACTTTTCTAATGGTAAACACTTCAGTTGACCAGTTTGGTAGATAACCTTTCTCAAACTTTCCTTTAAACCTACTGATCCTGACATGGTCACCAACTTTGAATTTTGCTGGTGTTGTAGTCTTAACACGGAAGTACACTGTTGAAAGTAAGAGTTGTCCTTTACATCACAGGTTTCATTTTGATGGTGCTGTGCCACTTGTTGTTATAATTTGACATTAACTGAGGAAGAAGTTCAATCCACCGATGTGAACCACGTCTGCTGAATTCTTGCCACATTGCATTCTTAATAGTTCTGTTTAGCCGTTCAACTATTGATGCTTTAAGATGTGTGTATGTTGAGTAGTGATTAATACCATACTAGTCACGAGTTTCTTGAACTTTGAATTGTAAAACTCTTTTCCGTTGTCAGTCTGTAAGTTTAGGAACACGCCTCCACTTAGATTCTCTTCATAGCATCAAGCACACTAGCTGTCTTGTTCTTGAGAGGTATAGCCCATGCAAACTTTGAATAAGTATCAATCACCATCAGTATATACTTGTAGCCACTGTTTTTACGAGAGTATGGGATCATTTCGACAATATCAGCTTGCCACAGATCATCGAGTCCTTTGATTACTACGTGACGTCTTGGGAAATTTCTTCTTGCTGGTCTATGGAGTTCTGCCACAACTTGATCCATGTTACAATATGATGTCTCTTTCACGAAGTTCTTCAACTACTGATAAAATTTCGTTGGAGTGTGCTGTATGTCCTGCAGATGTCGATGAGGTAAGTAACTTCAATCTTTCAACGAGTTCATTGGGATCGTCCCAGTACACATATTCCTTCATAGGAAGAAGTCCAGAGCCAGACTGGTTTACAAGTTTAGAGATTATGGTTTTATACTTAATTACCCAGGTGACTTCAAAACTTTGCCTGATGGACTAAAATTTACTCTGTGAGCGCTCGTGTTGTTTAATATTTCAGAATAGCTTTTCAAGTCCTTGGCAGTATACTGTTTTGGGTTTTTCAAAAACAACAATTCCATTAGCCCTCTTGTTCTTTCATATTCATTACCATCAATTAAAATAACATTTTCATCAATAGTAACAGGTGAGTTCCCAATCATTAGTGAAGCATTTTTCTTTTGGACACCATACACTGAATCATAATCTCGCTCACTTCGACTTAGTGACTTCAAGAAATCTTTGATCAAGAGAGGAGACTGCTGCTGTATATGTCGTTGAGGTAAGAAAACTCTTTCCATAGTATCTGTCACAGGTCTTAATGAATCCTTGAAGAATCTCTCGGAGTCAATCTGGCCCGTCTTCAGCTCTAGTAACTTTCGTCGAATTGCATTGCGAGCCTTTATGATACCACGTTTGGTTGTTGTTGGGTCCATGTTTACGCACCGAATGAAGCTTGTGGGTGTTCACTGTAGTATTTTATATCTCATTGTTAATGTTGCTGTAAATGGCTTGTTGTGTTGATTATTTACAGCTGTTGGGATAAAACAAAGTTTATCACCTCGCTTCACATAGAGCAACCTCGCATCTTTATTCCAATTCAGTTTCACATCAACCCTACCGGGTTTGACTATTGAGTCGATTACACCATTGACAGGGATTTCATAATAGTTTAGACCTGTCTCTAGTATGAATGCGTGATCTTGAAGCATATCTGTTACATCAATAGTTATAACTATAGTCACTTCTGCCGTTTTCAATTCTTCGATAAATTTATCAACATATTGTTTGGTGGCGGCATCGTCTTCTTTGATGGGGTTGGCCACACGTTTGAGTACTTTACCCTGACAATCCAAATTACCATCCTTCGTAAGAAGTATGTTCTGTGGTGGGTAAACCAACACTCTCTTATTCTGAGTCACTGAAGTTCTCCCAAACTTGTCCATGCTTGTAATGATACCAGTACGTAGGGTGTTCAGCTATTTATTCAAAAATGAATCAAATCCGTTGCGGTATCTTCCATGGTACATGTCACAGTCTTTGTCAATAACCGCAAATCCGTGTTTACGCTCATTCCAGCAGTACCCACATAGGTTCTTAAACTCCTTGAACGTCATATCGGTGTTGACGTGATCGTTGTAAATATGTTTTAGATTCATATCGTCCTGTTTAAAGAGCACGATCAAGTTAGCATTGTCTCTAACCAACTGTTTCGGTATACGGCTATATGTCTGGCACAAGTAAAAAGAATCCACTGATCTGTGCCTGCCCATGCAAAAGTAATCTCGTATATTATTTTGCTTCTCACACGAAACATCGTCAAACACAAACACAGAATTAGGTAGAGCTTCACTTGGAGGAGGTACACTTTCATTATCACTAAATGTCAAATACTGAATTTCTTTAATGGGTTCTAATATTTTCCCTAGTAATTGATACTTTGGTTGGTACAACGACTTGGAAAACACGTATACATTTTTAAATCTAAGTCCATTTGGGTGTTCCAGCAGGGACAGCACAAGATTTGTTTTCCCACAATTTGATGGTCCACACACTATTGCCCTCACTGTCTCAGGGAACAGAGGTCCGTTCTTCCGTCTAGTATTGTTGCCGACAGTATCGACAATACTCACGGGCAATGTGTCTCTCTGTTTGACGAACTTCATATTGACAAGGATTGGTGGTTGCTGTGGCTATATATAGCCGCGCGAACGTGTAAAGTTATTCAGTCGGTAACAATGCCTCCTACGAGGAAGAAGAAGAAAGGTCGTGGCTTTTTAAACAAGCTCATCGACAAGATGCCTTTTGAGGCGCATATACCTACATACCAGTTTTGTGGTCCCGGTACTAAACTGGAAAAACGGTTGGCTCTTGGGCAGAAGGGTATCAACCCACTAGATACAGCCTGCAGGGAACACGACATTGCTTATGCACAGGGGGCAGATCGTACACTTGCAGATCGTCTACACTTGCAGATCGTACACTCGCAGAGAAGGCAGCAGAAAGAATTAAGGCTAAGGATGCAAAGTTTGGTGAACGTGCAGCTGCATTTGTGGTTAACAGAGCCATGCGTGCCAAGTTAAAGTTCGGTGGAGGTGTTAAGAAAAAGAAGAAAAAGGGTGGTATTCTTCCATTAATACCATTATTTGCAGGCTTGTCAGCAGCTGGTGCTTTGGCAGGTGGGGTTGCAAATGTCGTCAAGGCTGTCAAAGCAGCAAAAGAGGCGAATAAGCAGTTGGCTGAGGAGAAACGACACAACGAAACGATGGAGGCAATTGCAATGAGGGGTAAAGGTTTATATTTGAAACCATACAGGAAAGAAGGGTCTGGATTAAAAAAAAAAAAAAAGTCGGTTAAACCACTGACAGATGATGACATACGTAAACATGTGAAGCGTTTGGGCATACCATATTTTCGAGGTGTTTTCATGCGTGATACACTTCCTCATAAAATTCGTGAACGTGAATGTGGTGTCGTGAACTTGGACAGTGCTGATAATGCTGGTACACATTGGGTTGCTTACATCAAGTACAAAGACGGTATAGTTAAGTATTTCGACAGTTTCGGTGACTTGCCTCCTCCATTGGAGTTGCAGCGGTACTTTTCAGGGAACAGAATACTTTACAATGTGCAACGACACCAGAAATTTGGCACACATGTATGTGGTCATTTGTGTTTAAAATTCCTGTATGAAAATGTATTACGTCAGTCTTGAACGAACCTTCGTCAGAGAAACACATGTCTGTGACACTCTGCTTGTCGGGCAACAGTTCAGTCTTGGGCTGTGATTACTTTCCACCGATAGATCTGAGCCAAGGCGAATACACAGTTGGCTTGGTTGATTTTCAGACTTACAATTCGATTCCGAATATAGACAAAACAAATTGTAAATTTCATTACTCGAAAAATAAAGTGATAGACATACCCACAGGATCTTACGATATTGACGATTTGTCAAATTATTTGGTTCGGAGTACTAAAAACGAAAAGCTAGTAATTAGAGCAAACAACAATTCACTCAAGTGTGAGATTGAAACACCTGTGGAAATTGACTTCGCTAAACCAAACTCAATTGGATCTCTGCTCGGATTTTCGAAACGTGTGTTAAAGCCTGGATTTCATACATCAGACTACACTGTGCAGATCTTCAAAATTAACGCAATAAGAATAGAATGCAGCATATGTACCGGAAATTACGACAACGATAAGCTTGGCCATACACTACACGAGTTTTTTCCAACAGTTCCACCAGGGTACAAGATTGTGGAAGTACCCGCTAATGTCATTTATCTGCCCATCACAGTAAAAACTCTCAGCAACATCAACGTTAGAGTTGTCGATCAAGACGGTAATTTAGTGGATTTTAGAGGCGAAACCATTACACTTAGACTGCATATAAAGAAGAATGGGCGCTCGTTATAACAAGAAGCGTCAACATCACAAAGCTGTCAGTCGTGAACCGACAGTGAAGTGGTTAACACCTGAAAACGTGCTCTTCCTACAGTCGTTAGGCTATTCAGTTAAAAGTCATGGATGAGGTATTAGACATAACTTCCAGTGGGGTTTGACGAGTCGGTGACGCGCAAACAATATTTGAGTCACCAGCCGCATACACCAGCCACATTTAATAACAATGATGAAATTCGTATACCGATTCAAAACCAAGATACATATACACTACCATGCGAAAGCTACTTGCATATTGAGGGAAGATTCATAAAGCAATGTAGTCTTCACGGGTGTGCAGCCGGATGGTGTTTTGAAAACACGACGTTTCGACAACCAGCTCGGTTGTCTTCATCAGGCTTCCGTGTCTGCAGGCTGACGAAAGCTGGCAGTGACTGCCAGCTTTCGTCAGCCTGCAGACATCGGAAGCCTGATGAAGACAACCGAGCTGGTTGTCGAAACGTCGTGTTTTCAAAACACCATCCGGCTGCACACCCGTGAAGACTACATTGCTTCAGTACGCCGGGAAAGTCTCCACGCTCACAAGATTCATAAAATCAGATGGATCAGTAACAAATTCACTTATCACATCCAATGCATTCGCTTTTCTGTTTGAGGAAATTCGATGTGAACTTAATGGAACAGAAATTGACCGAATAGAAACGTTGGTATCACAAGCACATTGAAAACACTTATTTCTGCAAGCCCTCCACAAATGGGCGTGTTGATCAACGCAGGATGGTCTCAACGCGCTCCTGGAAATGGTTACTTTGAAGTATGTATACCACTGAGTATGCTCTTGGGGTTTGCGAAGATTTAAAAAGATACTTGCAAATGTAAAACAAGAATTAATACTAATTCGAGCGAGGGACGATACAAATTCATATGTGCAAGCTAATCCAAATCCTCAGGAAAGTAAATTCACCATCAGCAAGCTGGCATGGGTGATGCCTCATTTGCAAGTAGGTAAAAGAGAAAAACTAGCGTTGCTCAAGATGGTTGACAGTGGAAAACCACTTCACATTAATTTCAGAAGTTGGGATCTGTTGGAGTACCCTTTGCTTCCAATCAGTAAGACTCAAATTTGGTCTTTGAAAACATCAACGCAACTGGAGAAACCTAGGTTCGTGGTTCTGGGATTACAAGCAAACAGGAAACGGAATGCTGAATTCAGTGCTGCCATCTTTGACGACTGCAATCTCACCAATTTCAAAGTGTTTCCTAAATGATGTGGCGTATCCATATGAGAACATGAATCTAGACAAAACCGAACCACAGTGTTGTATGACATGTAATGTAAGATTCCAACAGTCTTACTACGAGCGAGACCTTCCTTCGCCGTTACTAAAACGTGAAGACTTCATAGAAACTGCCCCTATCGCCGTAATAGACTGTTAACATCAAAATGAGTCTGTTAAAACAGGGCCTGCAGACATTCGTATGGAGTTTGATAGCAGTGAGAATTTTCCTGCCTACACCGCTGCATACCGTCTGATCTTGCATAATCGTGTAGTAGAATATGTACCTCTAACCGGTGTTGTGCGTAAGCTGACATAAAACCATGTAGCAATCAGTCCTACCAACCATTACAATGCCAACCATCTTCCTGGACACACAGGGCTTCACGAAGAAAGATGGTGGGTTTATTTTCAAAGAAAATGCATAGTGCGCTCAGAAAAAATTATCGCTACACACTGTATTTCTGTATCGTCGACATCGTGTGGAGGTAATGAGCCAGAAGTTAGATGGGCTTACACATAATTACCATGGAATACCTTGGAATTCTGATGGTGTTTCCTACAGCAGGATGTGCTTTATAGTACATGCAATAACCAGTGAGGTTGATTCAATCATTTACGTTAAAGGACGGGAGAAAGCATGATGGCTGCAGAAAATTATCAGGAAGAAAGTATGCTACCACATTGAAGATTTAGGATGTCCTTCAATGCGTGAACTCAAGAAAAATTATTTGAGAAAACTTTGTAACTTACATATATTTTGTAATAATATAGTGTGCAATTGAAATGTATTTTTAATCGCCAATTGGTGTGCGAAATAAAAGAATTTTTTAAAAAAAATATTCTATCTTATTATTTAATTAGGATAGGTGAAATGACAAAAGAAAAATCTGGTAAAATGATTTTATTCTTCACTGTTTACAATTCTGCATACATCATTAAGTACAACCAAATTTTTGTATGCAACTATTTCATTCCTTAATTGAACAAAGTCAATTGTAGAACTGTAAGAGACATGAATAGGATGAACGTTGTTGATGTGCATGTCCATTAACTTCGACACAGAGGCAATACATGTGTAGTAGTCACTCAACACTTTGTCAGCCAACTCACTCACAAACATCTTGTAATATACTGATGCGTTGAAGCTCCACTTTTTCTTGTTGGACAAGGATGCGGTCACTGCTGGCTGCACATCGACGAGGTTCCGCCATGTAGATTCGGCGAAGAAATGCCGCTGGTGGGATCAGTACTGTGGTGAAATAATAACATTTTCGACCCAGAAACCGCCCGGCATGAAACAGTATGCTTTCCGAGTTGGATGCTGCTCTGGTCGCTGTCGGTGAACATATTGGACACTGTGTCCGACTCCCTGGTGACTACTTCCCATTCTTCGAATGAGAGGGTGATCTTGTTGTATTGTTGTAACCCACCCTCTCAAGTACCACAACAAGATCGAAATCATGCTGTGGTGACAATCCCAAAGTCAATGTCTTGGAATTTCCAGCGTTGAGCTGGTACACTGATGCGAAGAACATTACTTGGCTGCGCATCGTAGCAGACTGAGGGATGGAGGGCTGGTGTCACTAATTACGGTCACTCACATCATAATTTTGCTCAACTTTGCACTTTACATCATCAAACACTAACAGTTTTTTATTTGCCTTTATTTCTAGCTTTAAACATTCATAGTCTAGTGTTGAACAAGGGTTGTATGACACCTCATTGACATGTATATTATCAATATGCATATCTATCAGATCCTCCACAGAACAACGGGGATATTCACTTTCACTGATAACGTGTTCGCAAACTCGTTGTAGTACTTACTAGCTTGATAACGCCAGGACTTTATGGTGTTGATGGTTCTGCTCACTGCGGGGATGGTGTCGACCAAGATGCCCCATATTGATTCACCAAGAAACACACCATAGGTAGGAACAACATTGTTGAAAAACCATATAGTTTTCGCTCCGGACACTGCTCGGGATGAGATGGTGCGGTCACCAAATAATACTCTCATTTGCAGATGTTCACCGTTGTTGAAGAAGCTACCAATTGTATGGATCTGTGTTCTCAGCACATCCCACTCTTCACGTGTGAGAGTGACTTTTATGTAGCCAACTTTTTCGAGTACTACTACTGGTTTAAATCCCAGTTTTAGGTGACAAACCAACAGTGAGCTGCTTGGTGTCACTGCTGTTTAACTTGTAGCTTGCTGAAAACAGGAGCACCATACTAGCCATAGTGAACTGCGCTAGACGACTGAGGGCGAGCTGGCTGGCGTGAGGGTATTTATACCTCTTCTTTTAGCTATGACTCATATCAAACACATACACATTTAATACGAATAGGGTCCAATATATAATGGTAGCCATCATCGTCGATTTCACGATTAATAGATGGTTTTATCTTCCATTGTCTACCCACACCAATGGGTCCGTTCAAACTGCGTGCAGATAAAACATTAACGATATTTACGTACATGATTAATTGACTTTCGGGTTATGCCGCGTAGTTTATTTCATTACCTGAGCTTTACGTTGCTCGGTAATGGCGCATATGGTACACGAATTAAATGTCTTCTCGTGGTTGTGATTAAAAACGAATCCATAGTGATGCGTGAACTGGCAGCTTTTAAGAAATCGAGGTGGCGCCCTCTGGTGAACTATGCGCTCCCCACCACCTGTCCTGTGATGTCACATAACGGGATATGGCCCAGCTAATACAGTTTCTACCTACTCATGAGCTGGTGTACGATGGAGTATATTGTCCTAGGACATTGCCTCCAAGTCATTAGGACGCGTCTGATCTTCGCAGTCGATTGGTCTTTATGTTGGCTATAGAAGTTATCTTCAGTTGATTTATTCTTCACAGGATGGCTTGCCGGCGCATCTTCCATCTCAGAAATGGTCCTCCAATTTTTACTGTGGTGCGCTTAGGGCTGTGCAGTCGCGCGCCATCCGTGACCACTGCCGGCTCCTTTAAGCCCCGGCGCGGCGCAGCGTGGCTTACCAAACAACACGCCGAGGGAACGCACCTTTAGTTTCCACTTCATCGTCCCGCAACGTAATAATCTAGCACAGTGGAGGATCCCTGCTAGCTCTGGCCAAAATGACGCGTCCCTGTTGATGATAGCTTGCTAGTTTAGATATCAAGGTAATTAAATTGACTTTTCAATCAAGAAGTTCGTTTAAAGTGTGCGCCTACCTGCGCACAGAGTGCAGTTGTTTATGGATGATGTAGCGATACAATATACCCCGCGAAGATATGCCAACTGCGCTAAAGGTCGAGGCACTAGGAGGAACGTGAGGTAATATACAGTGTGAATAATGTCAGTGTCAGTGTCAGGTAGTCAGCCATGGAAAGAATTTACTTATGTGTAATTGGAATTTCTCAGTTGCAATCATGCAGCCAGCCTCTTAGGCTATTTGACTGCATTGAAAATATATTACAAAATGTTGTTATAGATTGTTGCTAATGCAAGTTAATTTTATAGAAATTATGAATTATTTATGGTAAAATCATAAGATTGAATTAGTTTACTTCTTATATTTGGTCACGTGACAGAAAACACTCTACGATTAGTGGTCACTTCAGTGACGTCACGTGTCTGTAAACACTGCGACTGCGAATGGAGTGTTCCCTGTTATCAAAGTTCTCAGCTATTTCTCGTTATTAATGAGTTTTCGTTTTGAATAAAAAATGGAGAACAGTGTTACTGAAACCTATAGTGGAAAAATACCGAAAACAAGGCTTACTATATAAATAATGACTGAATTTTATTCTGCGGAGCTTAAAAATGTAACAATTTCAATTTAAGAATCATTTATATTTAAACTGAAAGTTAGTGATTAACAAAAATCGTTCCTAAGAGTGACCAAAACTAATTAAATTAGTTGTTTCAGTGTATATTGACGAGAAAAGTGTAATCTATAATATAGATATCAAGTAGGCATAACAATTAAATTACTTGATGTTGTGCACAATTTTTCTTAATTCCAGGTAGCAAATTATAAAAAATTTTGCCAAAGAAACAGAATTTATTATTTGTTTATTTATTTACCGACCGCGTTTCACTTCATCTCACGACAAAAAAGTGTTCTATTAACGTGCAGAGAAGTAACAAAGAGAGTGTGTCCGGGTAGATACGTGAATAAAGTGGGTTTACAGAATTTAGAAGGCCCTAGGTTGCAATCTTGGTACGGATAATATATACAGGGTGGGGCATTTAATATGTTTTCTGGAAATATTTCGGAAAGAAAGCATTTTAACAAACAATAACCTATATAAAAAATAGGGGGCTACAATCATGTGATATTGGTTTTTTCACAGGTGGCGCTGTTGTCGTTACAACAAGGTCAACTTAATTCTTTTAAATGGGAACCCCTATTTTTTTTTGAAGATTCCGATTCCTCATGAAAAAATAAAAATAGTTTGCTTAACTCACTTTTCTGTTAGCCTCACAGATGGCGCTGTAATCGCTAAAAATGAATATTCGCTTTTTTTGTGTATAATTTTAATTATTGTTTAAATAATTACATGTAATTTTCATTCTGTAAACATGGAAGGTAATTTTAAAGGATAATGACGAAATTGATTTTTTAAATGCTTTTTCTTACTTATTTACAGCCCTGTCTACAGCAGGTGCTCAAAAAGGTGACCATTTACTTCCAGACATTTTCTGACCCTTTGCGGAAATGATGCCTGAACAGCTCGAAGTGTGTCAGAAAATGTCTGGAAGTAAATGGTCACCTTTTTGAGCACCTGCTGTAGACATGGCTGCAAATAAGTAAGAAAAAGCATTTAAAAAATCAATTTCGTCATTATCCTTTAAAATTACCTTCCATGTTTACAGAATGAAAATTACATGTAATTATTTAAACAATAATTAAAATTATACACAAAAAACGCGAATATTCATTTTTAGCGATTACAGCGCCATCTGTGAGGCTAACAGAAAAGTGAGTTAAGCAAACTATTTTTATTTTTTCATGAGGAATCGGAATCTTCAAAAAAAATAGGGGTTCCCATTTAAAAGAATTAAGTTGACCTTGTTGTAACGACAACAGCGCCACCTGTGAAAAAACCAATATCACATGATTGTAGCCCCCTACTGTACGATTATTTTTTATATAGGTTATTGTTTGTTAAAATGCTTTCTTTCCGAAATATTTCCAGAAAACATATTAAATGCCCCACCCTGTATATATAAATTTCTGTGTGCATTTTATTTCGTTTCTGTTTGCTGTTTGTTGTATTACATAATAATTTTCAAAAATTCATCAGAATATTACATTGTTTTTATCCCAAGAATTTACAAATTTTTGGTTAATAAACGTCATGGAAAAGTTAGAAACATAAATTGCTGCCTTACAAAGAAACTGTTATGAAAACTATTCCTGAACACTTTGAACCCCTTTTGATAGAATTTTTTGGTGACGATACAATTTCACGTTGCATTTCTTACATAAATGCGTCTATTTAGGTCTTTTTCAGTTAAAAAGAAAAAGAAAAAAAAACCGCTGAAGTTTGTTTTAACTAAGAGAGAGATCTTTAGTGCGTAAATCGGCACCCGAGAACAAAAAATAAGTCGGATGTTTGGTATATAACATCTCTTATAATTCATCCTGATACCAATAGCAACGTGGTTTAAGGCAAGTATCAGTAAGGTTAGAATCATTAGGTTCGATCCTCGGTTCGGGATATTTGATTCTTGTATGCATTTTGTTCCTATGCTAGTTGTTGTTGATAACATCGTATATTCACAAATTTTTGGATAATAATCGTATTAGAAACATGTGAATCATAAAAGTTCAAAAATAAAAATGGACGTCACTTGCACACAGAAAAAGCTTTTTTTTTACACGTCACTATTTTAGTCTAGTACTATATTTAACTTGTCGATATTACAGTGGAAATAATCGTCACGGAAAATGATATGTG